>JARQOD010001660.1:0-36242 GCA_033576555.1 Oophaga sylvatica
AAGACTTCCTCTGCATCATCTCTGCTGCGTCTCCGTCAGGAGAGTCTCACCGTTGGTCAATATGCCATACGGTTCCGGACTTTAGCCTCAGAACTAGCTTGGGACAATGAACTCTAATTTCGGTCTTCAGGGAGGGTCTGTCTGGCCGTATTAAAGACGAACTTGCCGGTCGGGACGTTCCAACCTCTCTAGATGATTTAATAAATCTGGCCAATCGAATTGATCTACGGTTCCAGGAACGAGCCAAAGAGATCACCCGTAAAAAAGAATTTTCCCATCTTGCACCCTCGTGTCAGAGATCTATAACCTCTTCCGTTTCTCCTCAGGTACACACTGCTGAGCCTATGCAGGTCGACCAGACCAAGATGGTCAAAGCCCGTCAGGACTCACGCCGTGCCGAGAAAAGTTGCTTCTACTGCGGCAGTAAGGAGCACTGGATCCAAACCTGTCCGGAGAAGTCGGGAAACGCCTGTGTCTAGGTTCGCTCGGAGAGGTCAATCTAGACAAAAATAAATCCTCTTCATCCCTGCTGCTGTCGGTTTCAATTCTGATCGGTAAGAACCGCCACTTCGAAATGGCCCAACTTGATTCTGGAGCAGCTGGGAATCTCGTGTCACAGGCTCTAGTAGAGAAGTATCACATTCCCACCAAACCTCTTGTTGAACCTGTATCTGTTGCTGCTGTGGATGGGGGCCTCCTACCTCGTCCCATCCGACTTATCACCGAAGTCATAACCCTGCAGGTGGGAATGTTGCATTCTGAGAGCATCTCGTTTCATGTTTTACCCGGACTCTCTCATGCTTTCTTACTAGGTCTGCCTTGGCTCCAAAAACATGCACCTGTGCTCGACTGGCAGAATGGAGAGGTTCTTCGCTGGGGACAGGACTGTCATAAAACGTGTCTGGTGCCTGTTCACCCTGTCTATTCTTCTCCTACACCTGTTAATCTACCTAGACTCCCGATTCCATATTGGTCATTTGCTGATGTCTTCAATAAAAAGGAAGCAGAGAATTACCCCCGCATAGACCATATGATTGCCCGATTGACCTGTTGCCCGGTACTACGCCTCCCCGTGGGCGTATTTACCCGTTGTCTGCTGCTGAGACCAGGTCGATGTCCGAGTATATCGAGGAGAACTTAGCAAAGGGATTCATCCGGAAATCTACCTCCCCAGCGGGAGCAGGTTTCTTCTTCGTTAAAAAGAAAGACGGATCTCTCCGTCCCTGTATTGACTACAGAGGCCTAAATTCGATCACGGTGAAGAATAAGTACCCTCTTCCGCTCATTCCAGAACTGTTTGATCGCCTTAGAGGGGCTAGAGTCTTCACCAAACTGGATCTTCGTGGAGCATACAACCTGGTTCGTATCCGTCGAGGAGATGAATGGAAGACGGCATTCAACACCCGGGACGGCCACTACGAGTACTTGGTGATGCCCTTTGGGCTCTGTAATGCTCCATCAGTCTTTCAGGAGTTGGTCAACGACATCTTCCGGGACCTCCTCTATTCCTGCGTTGTGGTGTACCTTGACGACATCTTGGTCTTCTCTCCGGATCTTCAGTCTCACCGGAGGGATGTTCGTCAGGTTCTGCTCAGGCTCAGGCAGAATCACCTCTTCGCCAAATATGAGAAGTGCCTCTTTGAGCAGACATCGCTTCCGTTTCTGGGCTACATCATTTCTCAGACAGGCCTACGAATGGATCCGGAGAAATTGTCTGCCATCGAGAAGTGGCCCCGACCGGAGGGGTTGAAGGCCATTCAGCGGTTCCTGGGGTTTGCCAACTATTACCGTCTCTTCATACCGCACTTCTCTTCCAGGACTGCTCCAATCTCAGCGCTCACTCGCAAGGATGCTAACCCCAAACAGTGGACGACCGAAGCAGAGGAGGCCTTTCTTTCTCTGAAACAGGCCTTCTCTTCCGCTCCAGTGCTGCATCGCCCGGATGGCAACAAGCAGTTCTTCCTGGAGGTGGACGCTTCCTCTGCTGGAGCCGGAGCGGTTCTTACCCAAAAATCGCCATCCGGGAGGATGGTATCCTGCGGTTTCTTCTCCAAACTCTTCTCCTCCTCCGAGCGCAACTACTCCATAGGAGATCGAGAGTTATTGGCCATTAAGTTGGCATTGGAGGAGTGGCGTTACCTACTCGAAGGGGCTCTTCATCCGGTAATCATCTACACGGACCACAAAAATCTGGCATACCTCCAGCAGGCACAGAGACTTAATCCTCGCCAAGCCCGGTGGTCCTTGTTTTTTGCCCGCTTCGATTTTCTTTTGCATTTTCGCCCAGCTGACAAAAACGTCAAGGCGGATGCCTTGTCTCGGTCTTTCCTGGTGTCGGATCTCGAAGATGAGCCTAAACATATCATCGATCCCGCCAGAGTGATGCAGGTGGCTCCCGTGAGTCTAAATCGTCTCCCTCCTGGTAAGACGTTCGTATCAGAGACCGATCGGAAGAGAATCCTACATTGGGGTCACTCGTCTAAACTCGCTGGCCACGCTGGTCAAAAAAAGACCCTCCAACTCATTACCCGCATTATTGGTGGCCTACCCTGCACAAAGACGTAATAGACTTTGTTTCTGCCTGTGTTTCCTGTGCCCGCAACAAAGTTCCGAGACACCTGCCTACCGGCCGTCTTCTTCCGCTTCCTGTACCCGCTGCTCCCTGGCAGCATATAGCCATGGACTTCATTACGGATCTGCCCGTCTCTGCCGGTTGTACGGTCATTTGGGTGGTCGCTGACCGCTTTTCCAAGATGGCTCACTTCATTCCTCTGCCAGGTCTTCCGTCTGCACCCGAGTTGGCTAAAGACTTTATCCGCCACATCTTCCGTCTTCATGGTCTGCCTCGTCACATTGTGTCGGATCGTGGGGTTCAGTTCACCTCACGTTTCTGGAGAGCCACTTGTAAGTTGCTAGACGTCACCCTGGATTTTTCCTCCGCTTACCACCCACAGTCCAATGGACAAGTTGAACGAATAAATCAGAATTTGACCAGTTATCTTCGACACTTCGTTAATGCCCACCATTCTGACTGGGTGGAGCTCCTGCCTTGGGCCGAATTCTCCTACAATAATCATGAGAGCGAATCGTCCACCAAGTCTCCGTTTTTTGTAGTCTTCGGTCAACACCCTCGGATCCCTGTCCCTGTTTCCATCTCTGTGGACAATCCAGCTGTGGAATCTCTGGTTAGAGAATTCTCCTCCATCTGGGAGAGTACCCGGTCCGCACTCATTCAGTCATCCGAGCGCATGAAAAGACATGCTGACAAAAAAACGTCTGGATCCTCCTCAATTCCGTCCTGGGGACAAAGTCTGGCTTTCGTCCAAATATGTTCGACTCAAAATTCCGTCCTACAAGTTAGGTCCGTGGTTCATCGGTCCTTTTGAGATCATCAGTCAGATCAATCCGGTGTCCTATAAATTGAAACTCCCGGCCAATTTGAGAATTCCTAATTCTTTTCATGTATCTCTCCTCAAACCTGTGGTTCTTAACTCTTTTTTTAAGTCTACAGGTACACCTCCTGCTCCAGTGTCTGCTGATGATGAATTTGAGGTAGAGAACATTCTGGCCACAAAAAGGGTAGGAAGAAAGACTTATTTTTTGGTGGATTGGAAGGGGTTTGGTCCTGAGGAGAGAACCTGGGAGCCTCGGGAGAACATCCATGCCCCTCTTATCCTAGCTAAATTTCTTTCTGGCCTAAAGAAGGGGGGCCTAGAGGGGGGGGTACTGTAGCGCCCGCGTCCCTGCCTGCTGCCAGACAGGGACGTCGCTCTCCTCACCTGCGCTCAGCGTCCTCAGTGCTCCCAGCCTCCTCTGCGCCTCTGGCATCCTCGGCGCCCTCCTTCCGCCCTGCTGGTCCCGCGCGCTCCTTCCCTGCTACTGGCCTTAGGGCGCGCGCCCGCACCCTCCCCCGCTCTTAAAGGAGCCGCGCGCATTTTCCAAATCAGTCTCCAGCCAATGCTGGAGGACTCCACCCTATATTAAGGGCTTCCTCCTTAATGTAGGTGCCCGAGCAATGTTGTTCCTGTGCAGTCTAACTCTGTTTCAGCCATCAGCTCCTGATTCCAGTTACCTGTCTGTTACCTGTCGGCTTGCCTGTCTGCCATCCGTCTGCAGTTCCATCCAGAGGTTCGGACGTCATCTGCAGAGATCCCGGCTCTTGCCTGCCACCTAGGAGCGATCATCTGCCATCCGACTGCAGCTCCATCCGAAGTCGGACATCATCTGCAGAGATCCCGCTCTTGCCTGCTCACCTGGAGCGATCATCTGCCATCCGACTGCAGCTCCATCCGGAAGTTCGGACATCATCTGCAGAGATCCCCGGCTCTTGCCTGCTCACCTGGGAGCGATCATCTGCCATCCGACTGCAGCTCCATCCGGAAGTTCGGACATCATCTGCAGAGATCCCCGGCTCTTGCCTGCTCACCTGGGAGCGATCATCTGCCATCCAACTGCAGCCTACCTGGAGGCTCCACCATATCAGGTCGTATATACCTGCCTGTCTAGAGACACCTGTCACTTACCGTGACAACTGCCTGTCTAGAGCTGCTGGTCACTGCCGTGACAACCTGCCTGTCAGAGACTGCCTGGTCACTTGCCGTGACAACCTGCCTGTCCCAGAGACTGCTGTCACTTGCCGTGACAACTGCTGTCCCAGAGACTGCCGGGTCACTTGCCGTGACAACCTGCCTGTCCCAGAGACTGCCTGGTCACTTGCCGTGACAACCTGCCCGTCCCAGAGACTGCCCTGGTCACTTGCCGTGACAACCTGCCTGTCCCAGAGACTGCCTGGTCACTTGCCGTGACAACCTGCCTGTCCCAGAGACTGCCTTGGTCACTTGCCGTGACAACCTGCCTGCCCAGAGACTTCCTTGGTCACTTGCTGTGACAAACCTGCCTATCCAGAAACTACCTATATCACCTGCCGTGATTCCCTGCCCTTTTCCCAGGTGCCACCCGCTCTCTTACAAGTAGACTCTCTTGTATAATAAAGCTTTGTGGTTCCACCAACCTGACCTGTCTCGTCAGTAGTTCCACCCACCAGACCCGTTACAGCCGTTTTGTCCCAAAGAGATCCAGAGACCTCTAAAAGTAACCCTTGTGCCTTTTTCTCTCGAAAATTTTCTCCTACTGAACGTAATTATGACGTGGGTAATCGGGAGTTATTGGCCATGAAGTGGGCTTTTGAAGAGTGGAGACATTGGCTGGAGGAGCCAAACATCAGGTGGTGGTCCTTACGGACCATAAGAATCTGGTTTATCTGAAATCTGCCAAGCGACTTAATCCTAGACAGGCCAGGTGGGCCTTGTTTTTCACACGTTTTAATTTTGTGGTTTCCTTTCTTCCTGGCACTAAGAATGTTAAGGCGGATGCCCTCTCGAGGAGTTTCCTTGCGGACTCTCCTGAGTTATCTGATCCTGCTGTTATTTTGAAAGAAGGTGTAGTTCTTTCCGCCATCTCGCCCAATTTGAGACTGGCTCTGGAGGGGTGTCAGGAGGATAGGCCTGAGCGCTGCCCTGTTGGGAAATTGTTTGTCCTGGACCAGTGGAAAAAGAGTGTGATGTCTGAGATTCATTGTTCCGCGTTGGCCGATCATCCCGGAATTTTTGGTACCAGAGACTTGGTTAGTCGGTCCTTTTGGTGGCCTACCTTGTCTCGTGATGTCAGGGAATTTGTGCAGTCCTGCGGGACTTGCTCTCGCTCCAAGACTTGCTCTCGCTCTAGTGGTTTGTTGATGCCATTGCCTGTGCCCAAGAGACCATGGACCCATATCTCTATGGATTTAATTTCCGACCTCCCTGTTTCTCAGAGAATGACCGTCATCTGGGTGATTTGTGATAGGTTTTCCAAGATGATACATCTTGTGCCATTACCTAAGTTGCCTTCCTCCTCTGAATTGGTGCCTTTGTTCCTTCAGCACGTGGTTCGTTTACACGGCATTCCTGAGAACATTGTGTCTGACAGAGGAGTCCAGTTTGTTTCCAGATTTTGGAGGACCTTTTGTTCTAAACTTGGTGTTCAATTGTCTTTCTCCTCGGCGTTTCATCCTCAGACCAATGGTCAAACTGAGAGAACAAACCAGACATTGGAGACTTATCTAAGATGCTTTGTGTCTGCTGATCAGGATGACTGGGTCTCTTTTTTGCCCTTGGCTGAGTTTGCTCTTAATAATAGGGCTAGCTCTGCCACTTTGATGTCTCCATTTTTCTGTAATTCTGGGTTTCACCCTCGATTTTCTTCAGGACAGACGGAGGCTTCTGTCTGTCCAGGTGTTGACTCTGTTGTGGAGCGTATGCAACAGATTTGGGACCAGGTAGTGGAGAGGTTGTCCCTCTCTCAGGAGAGGGCCCAGCGGTTTGCTAACCGGCATAGGACTGATGGTCCTCGGTTTAAAGTGGGGGACTTGGTCTGGTTGTCCTCAAAAATATTCCTATGAGAGTGGCATCTGCTAAATTTAAGCCTAGGTTCATTGGACCTTATAAGATCATGGGGATTCTTAATCCTGTTTCTTTTCGTTTGCTTCTTCCAGGGACATTTAAGATCCATAACGTGTTCCACAAGTCCTTGTTGAAGAGGTTTGTTGAGCCAGTGGTTCCTACTGCTGTGCCTCCTGACCCTGTTCTGGTTGAGGGCAATCTGGAGTTTGTGGTTGAGAAAATATTGAATTCTCGTTTTTCTAGACGGAAACTCCAGTATTTGGTTAAGTGGAGAGGTTATGGTCAGGAAGACAATTCTTGGGTGTTTGCTTCGGACATCCATGCTAGGAGACTCATCCGTGCGTATCATAGAACTCATCCTGACCGACCTGGTTGCTCAAATGAGGGTTCGGTGACCCCTCCTCAAGGGGGGGTACTGTTGTGAATGGGCTTGAAATGAGTTCTGAGCAGAGGCTCCCTCTGGTGGTTACAAGCGGTACTGGACTGTCCAGTGAAG
The DNA here is from genome assembly GCA_033576555.1 of Oophaga sylvatica. Lineage (NCBI taxonomy): Eukaryota > Metazoa > Chordata > Amphibia > Anura > Dendrobatidae > Oophaga > Oophaga sylvatica. Next base: position 6,934 of record JARQOD010001660.1, read on the forward strand.
ATTGTGTGGATTGGGAATCAGGTGTTACTGACTGGTCTTATATAAGGGAGTCGCCTTCCCATCAGGGTTGCCGGTGATCAATTGTTCTGGTCTCAATCCTTGATTCCTGTTTCCTTTGTAGCCTGCTGTGTCGTGTCTGCATCTCCTGCTAACAGATAAGACATTTTCTTCTTTTTGTTTTTGTGCTTGATTTTTGCATTTTGTCCTGCACTTCTGTGGGGGCCTTCAGGGTCCCCTCCGGGGGCTTTTGCCCTCTCAGTTTAGTTCAGCCACTGATGTTTGTACATTTGCTTTTTCCAGTTTTTTCAGTGGCTGCTGTTTTGATTTTGTTACACCAGAGAACTAATTTAGGTGGTAGAGGTCGTGTGATCTCAGGTGTTTTTGAAATTAGTAGAGTTGGTGCTTTTCAGGGTTTTTTGGGATTGCAGTAAGTGCCCTTCCTATCCTTTTCTATTTAGGTAGTTTGGGCCCCAACTTTTGCTCATACTATTTTCTGTCTGTGTCAGTATTTCTTCTTGTCTAACCGCCATTACATGTTTGGGGGCTTTCTATGTTCTTTGGGGATCTGCTCCGGGGCAGATAGCTTTCCTCTTTCTATCTTTAGGTGTAGTTAGTTTCTCAGGCTGTGACGAGGCGTCTAGGACCAACGTAGGAACGCTCCACGGCTGCCTCTAGTTGTGGTGTTAGTCAGGGTACTGCAATCTCATAGATTCCAACTGCTCTGGTGTATTGCCTTTTTTACCTGCACTCCTCAGCTACCGAAACATAACACTTGCCCCATCTCCACTCTGCCCCTAGTTTTGCCCTGTCTCCATTCTGCCCCCAGTCCTGCCCCATCTCCATTCTGCCCCCAGTCCTGCCCCGTCTCCATTCTGCCCCCAGTCCTGCCACGTCTCCATTCTGCCCCCAGTCCTGCCCCTTCTCCATTCTGCCCCAGTCCTGTCCCGTCTTCATTCTGCCCCCAGTCCTGCCCCATCTCCATTCTGCTCCCAGTCCTGCCCCGTCTCCATTCTGCCCCCAGTCTTGCCCCGTCTTCATTCTGCCCCCAGTCCTGCCCCATCTTCATGGACTGGACGTAGGTTCAGTTACTTGCTAGTGTGGCAAGACGACTCGCTCGGCTCTCCTGAAGGCAGACTCAGGACACACGTTCTCTGGGTTTTCTTTCTGCTGGTTTATTATCAGCCATAAACTCATGCAGGTTTTCGCAGGAAAAGTAAACATGACCCCTCTGGGTTAAACGGGAAAACATAAAAAAAAAAAAAACTCAGTCCATAGATGAGTGGGTTCCGCCCGCTCTCGATAGCATAAACTGCACTGCTAAAGTCCTTGTGGAAAGCTTGGCAGCTTCCACTATACTGTCTGGAAACTTTCCTCTCCAGACCACACCAGAGAAAAAAAAACAGGACTGAGCTTTTATACATTGCTCAGCCACACCCTTTTAACATATAACATGCTGGCAGATAAATAGAGTAGGTCTTAGTTCACACAGGAGAGCATCCTGTGTGACACATACCTCCCCTCACATATAAAACCAGTGACACTGTCACATATTCCCCCCCTCTGCCCAAAGCCGGGGTTTGGGCACCTTCTGACACCAGGCAGGGAATCCTAGAGAGGGCATCTGCATTCCCATGTAACTTCCCTGGCCTATGCTCCACGTGAAAGTTAAACTCTTGAAGCTCTAGGAACCATCTAGTTACCCTAGCATTTTTTCCCCTCTTTTCCCTCAACCATCTCAACAGGGCATGGTCTGATACTAATTTAAACTTCCGGCCTAGTAGGTAATATTTCAGTGTATCCACGGCCCATTTTATGGCTAAACACTCTTTCTCTACTATGGCGTAGTTCTTCTCGCAGGAGGACAGCTTTCGGCTTAGATAGAGAATGGGATGTTCTTCCCCATTTATTTCTTGGGAGAGTACGGCCCCTAGACCAACCTCTGATGCGTCAGTTTGGACCACAAATTCTTTCTTAAAGTCTGGCGCGACCAGGACAGGCTGCTTGCACAGTGTTAGCTTCAGCTTTTGAAACGCGGTCTCCGTTTCTTCCGTCCATTTCACCATGGTTGATTTGGTGCCTTTTAGAAGATCTGTTAGTGGGGCGGCAATCGTGGCGAAATTCGGGATAAACCGCCGGTAGTATCCCACCATTCCCAGGAATGCTTTCACCTGCTTCTTTGAGAGCGGTTGCGGCCAGGTTTGAATTGCCTCCACTTTCTTGAACTGCGGCTTTATTTCGCCTCTCCCAACAACATAGCCCAGGTACTTGGCCTCCTCTTTTCCGATGGCACACTTTTTCGGATTTATGGTAAATCCTGCTTTCCTTAGCGCGTCCAAAACGGCCTGTAGTTTAGGTAGGTGACTAGCCCAGTCTGAGCTAAAGACCACAATGTCGTCGAGGTAGGCTGCGGCATACTTCTTATGTGGAGCTAGGATCCGATCCATAGCCCTCTGGAAAGTGGCTGGGGCCCCCTGTAGTCCGAACGGCATCCGCTTGTATTGAAAACAGCCATCCGGTGTTGAGAAAGCCGTCTTCTCTTTAGCCATCTGGGACATGGAGATCTGCCAATAGCCCTTCGTCAGGTCAAGAGTGGTGATGTACCTCGCCGGTCCAAGCCTCTAGATGAGTTCGTCGACGCGGGGCATCGGGTACGCGTCACACTTGGATACCTCATTTAGCAGACGGTAGTCATTACAAAACCTCCACTCTCCATTGGGCTTCGGCACGAGGACGATTGGGCTCGACCACCCACTCTTTGACTCCTCTATTACCCCGAGGTCTAACATCCTCTTCACCTCAGCCGAGATCACCTCCCGGCGTGCTTCCGGAATCCGATACGGCTTCAAATTCACTCGTACATGCGGTTCTGTCAGCACGTCATGCTCTATCACTTGTGTATGCCCCGGCAACTCTGAGAACAGGTCCCGATTCCGCTGTAGTAATTCTCGACACTGTTGCTTCTGGGCTGGTGATAGAGTCTCTGCAATAGTGACCTCCTCCACCTTGCCTTCCGGTGCGGCTCCCAGGCAAGGAGTTTCCACAGGTTCACGGTCCCGCCACGGCTTGAGCAAGTTTATATGATATATTTGATGTGCCTTCCTTCGGCCAGGCTGGTGGACTTTATAATTAACCTCGCTGACTTTCTCCACCACCTCGTATGGACCTTGCCATTTGGCGAGGAACTTGCTCTCGACGGTAGGGATCAGCACCAAAACACGGTCTCCGGGCTGGAACTGTCTTAGTCTCGCCGACCGGTTATAGACCCTCGCCTGGGCTTCCTGCGCCTGGAGGAGATGTTCCTTTACGATAGGCATCACCTTTGACATTCTCTCCTGTAACTGGGCGACATGTTCGATGATACTCCGGTGTGGCGTGACTTCAGCCTCCCAAGTTTCCTTGGCGATGTCTAGGAGACCTCTTGAATGCCGCCCATATAGGAGCTCAAATGGAGAGAAGCCCGTGGAGGCTTGAGGAACTTCTCTGACCGAGAAAAGCAGAAATGGGAGCAGGTAGTCCCAGTCTCTCCCATCCTTTTCAACGACCTTCTTGAGCATCGCCTTTAAGGTCTTGTTGAAGCGTTCCACTAGGCCGTCCGTTTGTGGATGATAAACCGAGGTCCGCAGCTGAGTTATCTGAAGGACTCTGCAAAGCTCCTTCATCACCTTGCTCATGAAGGGGGTTCCTTGGTCTGTTAGAATCTCTTTTGGTAGACCTGTCCGAGCAAAAATATGGACCAACTCTCGGGCTATACTTTTACTGGACATGTTCCTTAGGGGAACCGCTTTTGGATACCGAGTCGCATAGTCCATGACGACCAGGATATATTGGTGGCCCCGAGCTGATTTGACTATGGGGCCCACGAGGTCCATGGCAATCCTCTCAAAGGGAACCTCTATCACAGGTAGTGGAACTAAGGGGCTACGGAAGTGGGAGGAGGGAGCGGTTATTTGGCAGGTGGGGCAGGACCTACAAAAGTTTTGAATTTCTCGATAACACCCTGGCCAATAAAACCTCCTCAGTATCCTCTCCTGAGTTTTCTCGACCCCTAGGTGTCCCCCCAGAACATGTGAATGGGCCATGTCTAGCACCCGCCGTCTGTATGGCCCCGGCACTAACAGCTGTTCCACTATCTCACCGCCCCTCAGTTTGGCCACCCGATATAGCAACTCCCCCTGTACTGCAAAGTGGGGGAATCTGGTGTCGGCCCCCGGCTCTTGGGCAACCCCATTACATACAGTAACCTGGTCGAACGCCCCTTTTAAGGTCAGGTCTCGAACTTGAGCAGTCCCAAAGTTCTCTCTGGACATATCTAATGCAGGTAGGTCGGCCTCCTCGGTCACCGTCTCACCCTCATCACCGACAAGGACGCACAGTGGGAACTTCTCTCTCTCAGACTCTGTCGGGGTTCTTCTTCAAGGATCTCGCTTTTCCCCATGCTACTTAGTCCAGTTCCCTTCCCCCACAAGTCCCAGAATAAGGAAAAATCACGGCCCAATTATCATGCTCTGTCAGCGCCAGCGAACTGCCACGGCTGAGCAGGGTGACTCACCCACACTGTGGAAGGGCCCGGGGTCAAATGCCGCAGGGGAGGCTCAGGCAGAGGGGACCTGAACAGCGTGGTGAGAGGGGACACTGAAGATAGCAGTAAGTAAAAGGACCTGCGATCATGTGACCACAGGGAGCGGGGCTTAGCGTCCTGCTGCTAGAGATGAATGCAGGACTTTACAGGGACCCTGGATTAGTAAAGAGGGAAACTCAGGTCAGACAGACGGGGTTCATACACAGAGAGGGCGGCGCAGTACAGAAGGGGTGAGCAGAGAATAGTCACAACATAAGCCAGGAGTCATACACGGAGATAGCAATGCAGTACAGGAGGGATAAGCAGAGAGTTGTCAGGACAAAGGCCAGGGGTCATACACAAGATAGCAACGCAGTACAGGAGGGGCAGGCAGAACTTGTAATGGGAACAGAACCAAGTCAAAACCAAGCAAGCATAAAGTAGCACAAGCACAAAGCACAGGGTCACACACACTCGACCAAGGGTCAAAGTATAAGCGACAGGGAATGGCTCCACAATGAGGCTATAAGAAGCCTCCCAGAATCCCAAAATGAGGCCGTCCAGATTAACCTCTGAACTACCAAATCCCACAAACAAAGCAGCTCATGACACCAATATGACAGGATGTATCAGGTCCTTTACCACCCCGACTTCATGGGACTGGGCACCACAGTCTGTCCCCACTGTTACTGTGGCCACGGGATAGTCCTTGGCGTCACCATGGAAATGCACCGAACACCCAGGGTTTTGGAAGGGATCAACTGGTGGGGAAGGGATGCTCTGATCAAGGTCACCAGACTCCCGGAGTCCAACAGCCCAAGCACTTTTATTCCATTAATGGATACTGCACACGCCTGCGGTCCCTTGCCGGGTCGACAGTCCACACTACAGGCTGGATAGGCATAATAGGAGATCCGTCTGCCTAGGCTGCAGTCCACGGGCTCAGGGGATATTTGACACTTGGTGGCTACATGTCCAGGGTTGTGGCATCGCCAGCAAACTATATCTTTCCCAACTGTTCTAAAGGCCCCTTCAATAGGAGTGGGACGCCCCCCAGTGGTGGCTCTAGACCCCTTCCGTGGTGAACCCACCCCCTTTTGGGTATCCCAGTAGGGAGAAATGACTGCATCCGGTTTCCCAAGAGATCTCTCAACTACCTGGTACCTCTCTACCAGGCCGATAAATCATCTGCGTTCTGGGGATCACCCTGGGCAACCCAGGTCTGTACTGACTTGGGAAGGGAATGCATGAATCTATCAATCACCACCCGCTCAACCATCTGGGCCGGAGTGGAGGACTCCGGTTGTAGCCACTTCTGAACAAGATGCAATAGGTCAAACATCTGCGAACGAGGGGGTTTGTTGCTAGCATACGCCCAGTGATGAACTCGCTGGGCTCTTACTGCCATATTTACTCCCAGACGTGCTAAGATCTCTGTCTTTAGTTTGGGATACTCCTTAGCATCTTGCAGTGCCAAGTCAAAATACACTTTTTGGGGTTCACCCGATAAATATGGCGCCAGAACCTCTATCCACTGTGCTGGTGGAGGTCTCTCCCGATCAGCCACCCTCTCAAAAACAGTCAGAAATGCTTCTACATCATCCCCAGGGGTCATCTTCTGCATGGCCCGCCTTACCGCCTTCCTGACGTGAGAATCATCAGTCGGCCCTGGGGTTGGGGTGGCCGCCCGGCTCTGGATGGCTTCTGCCAAAAGCTGTATCTGCTGTTGCGCCTCCTGCTGGTGCTGCTGCTGCGACTTTTGCTGCAACTGGATCTGTTGAAGCAACAGTTTGGTCGTCTCCTGGTGCTGCTGCTGCATGCTCTGCTGGGCCTGCTGTATGCTCTGCTGGCTCTGTAGGTGTTGCTGCTGTATGCTCTGCTGGGCCTGGACCAGGTGCTTAACGAGCTCCTCCATGCTGCCGGACTTCTCTAGTTGGCCGATAGCCTTCACCCAGGACATCCACCGGTCTTTGTGGCAGGTACACGTGTTCCTGGAATCCTGCCCGCATTCTCCACCATCTGTGGCAAGACGACTCGCTCGGCTCTCCTGAAGGCAGACTCAGGACACACGTTCTCTGGGTTTTCTTTCTGCTGGTTTATTATCAGCCATAAACTCATGCAGGTTTTCGCAGGAAAAGTAAACATGACCCCTCTGGGTTAAATGGGAAAACATAAAAAAAACAAACAATAACTCAGTCCATAGATGAGTGGGCTCCGCCCGCTCTCGATAGCATAAACTGCACTGCTAAAGTCCTTGTGGAAAGCTTGGCAGCTTCCACTATACTGTCTGGAGACTTTCCTCTCCCGACCACACCAGAGGAAAAAAAACAGGACTGAGCTTTTATACATTGCTCAGCCACACCCTTTTAACATATAACATGCTGGCAGATGAATAGAGTAGGTCTTAGTTCACACAGGAGAGCATCCTGTGTGACACATACCTCCCCTCACATATAAAACCAGTGACACTGTCACACTAGGCAGAAAGAATCCTGCCGCTGGGGGCGGGGCAGTGGGCCCGATGGTAGAGGTGACGGGGCCCGATGCGGGCCCCCTCTGCTGATCGAGCCCCATACGCCAGTCAGGGCTGTAATGCCCTGATGGCGGCCCTGCCCCCGAGTCTCATAGGTTACCCGGGCCGGGCCCCCCGGATCGCCGCTCAATAAAAAAAAAAAAAAAAAAACCCACCTTCTTCTTACCTTGCAGCGCTCCTGCAGCAATGTTCCCTCCACGCAGCAGAAGCACGCACTCGCCGGCGACTGACAATGACGTCAGACGCCGGCGACGTGCGCGCTGCAGCTGACGTCAGCTGCCAGCCTCCGATTGGCTGGCGGCTGTTAACTATTGACGTGCCCGCACGTCAATAGCGTTAAACTGCCACAGCACCGCTAAGAGCCCGATTTAGCCTGCTGGCTGCCGGTAGGGGCCCGGTGAGCAGAAGAGACGGGGTCCAATGCGGGCCCCCTCTGCCAACCGGGCCCCATACGCCAGTGAGTGCAGTAATGCCCTGATGGCGGCCCTGTGATGGGCCCCCCCACACCATGGGGCCCTGGGCAACCGTCCAGATTGACCCTCTGATAATCCGCCCCTGGCCGAAAACATTATCTGTAATAAACACATTTACTGCCAGTAATCACCCAGAGAGCTGCCACCTATGCCCAAAAAGTCACATAGGTGCGCTAATGTCAGGACAGGGCAGACAGATAAGAGGGCTGGGTGGATGGATTGATGGATTGATGGATTATTGGATGGATGTATGGATGGGTGGATTATTGACTGGGTGGATTATTGGATGGGTAGGTGGATTATTGGATGGGTGGGTGTATGGATGGATGGATTATTGGATGGATGGATGGTTGGGTGGATTATTGGATGGATGGATTAATGGATTATTGGATGGGTGGATGGATGGATATAAAATTAAAAAAGCTGGCAGCTCTCAATAATGCGAAACTATCAGAAGTCCAGTAGAACTTTTACTCTTGTATTCATGATTAAGGGTGAGTGTTCACCTGAAATGCATTGATGCGAGCGCTACACTAACTAGAGCGCCTGTCATCGAGACTTTTCACATCCTTTGTACAAATTTCATTTAAAAAATTATTTTATTTGGTTTGGCTACAACCAGTGAGCTGGCACCTATCCTTTACTCTGATGCTGCTTCATTATTTCTGTTGATAGATGTACAAATAAAAAAAAAGCAGTGCTCCAAAAGTTACTTGTGAAAAAAGTGGATGGTTTATTCACCCATCATGTGCATGGTGGTAACTTTTGATAGATAGAATAGATAGATAGATATGATTAGATATAGATAGATAATAGATATAGATTAAAGTTAATTAATAGTGATGAGCGAACGTGCGCGCCACTACTCGTTACTCACCCGAGTATCACGGCACTCGGCATACTCGGCGAGCAGCGAGCATTTCCGGGATTATTCGGTGGGAACAGGGGTCTCCACCCAGCATTTTTGGCGGACTTTAGAGATCCAACAACGCTGCAGGGAATGTATGCCAGGCCATGAAATGCCGCAGCTATCTTTGTTGTGGTCGTGCAATGATTGGACAGGATGCCGCCCTGCTCGCTGCATTCAGCTCCGGATTCAGACAGTGTAGGGAGAGCTGCTGCCCAGATAGGGTCAGATTTGGCAAGTGCCGGGGCCCTGAGCAGGTGGGGGGGCCCACTTGCAGTCGGGCACCCCAGTTCCCGCTAGCGGATGAGAGCGGTACCAGCACCGCCACTGGGCCCCCCCACTTGCTCAGGGCCCCGGCAGCAGCCGGCGCAATACTTACCTCTCCCCGTGCCTCCGCAGCTCCGGGCTCCAGGGGGCGCCTGCAGGTGAGATGTGAGGTGTCTGTGTCTGTGTGTATCAGTGTGTGTATCAGTGTGTGTGTATGTAGTGCGGTGCTTTGTGTGTGTGTATGTGAGAGAGTGCTACGGTGCTGTCTGTGTGTGGTGCTGTATGTGTGATGGTGGTGGGGGAGGCAGTGATGGTGGTGAGGAGGCAATGATGATGGGGAGGCGATGATGATGGGGAGGAAATGATGATGATGATGGGGAGGCAATGATGATGATGGGAAGGCAATGTTGATGATGGGGAGGCAATGATGATGATGATGGGGAGGCAATAATGATGATGATGGGGAGGGAATGATGATGATAATGGGCAGACAATGATGATGATAATGGGGTCTTTCCACAGCGCCCTTTCCTGAGCCGTAACAGTGCAGAACACAGCACAGTGCAGAGGAGAGCTCCATATTTTGCATGAAGCATTATATGGGGACCAGTATCCTGTATGGAGCATTATTTAGGGTCCAATATTCTTTATGGAGCATTATATTTGGCCCATAATACTGTATGGAGGACTATGTGGTGCCCATAATATTGTATGGAGGACTGTACTGTCCGGTCTGTACTGTGCGCTGTGAGGATTTGGTGGTTTCTGAACTATTGTACAATTTACAATAGATATCACTCATGTAATGGAAGAAGAGAGGTGTTTGGCATTGTACTATACCCATATTTCTCTGCAGTATCTGTGCATCATGAATCGTGGTCTGTGTTAAAGGGGCCCACTGAGACTCTTTCGCCCGGGGCCCATAAAAACCTGGAGCCGGCCCTGGGCCTGTGTGTCCTTTCACGTAAAAACACCAGTACTTTTTATTAAAACAATAGGTGCACAAATAAGTGTTACTCTTATCTCCATGGCAGCTCATATCTGTGCGTGCTCAATGTGTGGCCAGTGTACAGGAATATTTTTTTGGAGCCGTGTGTGTCCTTTCACGTAAAAACACCAGTACTTTTTATTAAAAAAAGGTGCACAATTTAGTGTTGCTGTTATCTCCGTGGCAGCTCATATCTGTGCAAGGTCAACGTGTGGCCAGTGTACGGCAATATTTTTTGGAGCCCTGTGTGTCCTTTCACGTAAAAACACCAGTACTTTTTCTTTAAGAAATAGCTGCACTAATTAGTGGTACTCTTATCTCTGTGGCAGCTCATATCTGTGCGTGTTGAACGTGTGGCCAGTGTACAGCAATATTTTTTTGGAGCCCTGTGTGTCCTTTCACGTAAAAACACCAGTACTTTTTATTAAAAAAATAGGTGCACAAATGAGTGGCACTCTTAGCTCCGTGGCAGCTCATATCTGTGCGTGTTGAACGTGTGGCCAGTGTACGGCAATATTTTTTTTGGAGCCCTGTGTGTCCTTTCACGTAAAAACACCAGTACTTTTTCTTTAAGAAATAGCTGCACAAATTAGTGGTACTCTTATTTCCGTGGCAGCTCATATCTGTGCAAGGTCAACATGTGGCCAGTGTAGGGTTTTTATTTTGTTTAGCCCTGGGTGTGAGTGCACTTAAAGACAGCACCATGTTGCATTATTTATAAAAACAAGCTCCATTTTACTGTGTGGTTATCTGTGATATGCATCATACATCCGTGTGGCAAAATTTGATGCTTTTTAGGCCTAACTTCCCTTTTTTGGCCATTCTCTCATTGTCGTTATATCCAGCAGTCTTTTAAATCCACACAATCATAAAAAATTATCCCACTCTGTTATCTCAGGCTGAGTCCTGGTGTATCTGTGGTGGAAAATTCTTTTCTTGGCTGGTATACAGGTCCTTCTAAAAAAATTAGCATATAGTGCAAAATTTCATTATTTTCCATAATGTAATGATTACAATTAAACTTTCATATATTTTAGAATCATTACACACCAACTGAAATTTGTCAGGTCTTTTATTGTTTTAATACTGATGATTTTGGCATACAACTCCTGATAACCCAAAAAACCTGTCTCAAAAAATTAACATATTTCAACCGTCTAATAAAATAAAAGTGTTTTTTAAAAACAAACAAAAAAACCATCAAATAATAAAGTTCAGTTATGCACTCAATACTTGGTCGGGAATCCTTTTGCAGAAATGACTGCTTCAATGCGGCGTGGCATGGAGGCAATCAGCCTGTGACACTGCTGAGGTGTTATGGAGGCCCAGGATGCTTCGATAGCGGCCTTAAGCTCATCCAGAGTGTTGGGTCTTGCGTCTCTCAACTTTCTCTTCACAATATCCTACAGATTCTCTATGGGGTTCAGGTCAGGAGAGTTGGCAGGCCAATTGAGCACAGTAATACCATGGTCAGTAAACCATTTACCAGTGGTTTTGGCACTGTGAGCAGGTGCCAGGTCGTGCTGAAAAATGAAATCTTCATCTCCATAAAGCATTTCAGCCGATGGAAGCATGAAGTGCTCCAAAATCTCCTGATAGCTAGCTGCATTGACCCTGCCCTTGATGAAACACAGTGGACCAACACCAGCAGCTGACATGGCACCCCGCACCATCACTGACTGTGGGTACTTGACACTGGACTTCAGGCATTTTGGCATTTCCTTCTCCCCAGTCTTCCTCCAGACTCTGGCACCTTGATCTCCGAATGACATGCAAAATTTGCTTTCATCAGAAAAAAGTACTTGGGACCACTTAGCAACAGTCCAGTGCTGCTTCTCTGTAGCCCAGGTCAGGCGCTTCTGCCGCTGTTTATGGTTCAAAAGTGGCTTTACCTGGGGAATGCGGCACCTGTAGCCCATTTCCTGCACACGCCTGTGCACTGTGGCTCTGGATGTTTCTACACCAGACTCAGTCCACTGCTTCCTCAGGTCCCCCAAGGTCTGGAATCGGTCCTTCTCCACAATCTTCCTCAGGGTCCGGTCACCTCTTCTCGTTGTACAGCGTTTTCTGCCACATTGTTTCCTTCCAACAGACTTCCCATTGAGGTGCCTTGATACAGCACTCTGGGAACAGCCTATTTGTTGAGAAATTTCTTTCTGGGTCTTACCCTCTTGCTTGAGGGTGTCAATGATGGCCTTCTTGACACCAGTAAGGTCGCTAGTCTTAAGGGTATGCCACACTAAACAACATCGCTAACGGGATCGCTAAAAAACGTCACTACTTAGCGATCCCGTTAGCGATGTTGTTGTGTGCGGCATCTACCAGCGACGTGGCCCCTGCTGAGATCCTGCTGTGATCTCGCTCGTCGTTTCTGGACCCTATTTTTATCGTCGGCGCCCCGCTGGTAAGTATATATCGCTGAGTGTAGCACCTTTTGTTAGCGATTTAGCGGTACTTTTGTACCGCTAAAGTCGTTAAGGAGATCGCTAACCGCGATAGCGTCCTTAACGACATCGCTAAATTAGGCTGCTACTAGCGATATAGAAACAATCCCGCTAGCGATCGCATTAGTATGCGTCGTTATCGTGATCGCTAGCGGGATTGTTTAGTGTGGCAGTACCTTTACCCATGATGGGGGTTTTGAGTAATGAACCAGGCAGGGAGTTTTTAAAAGCCTCAGGAATCTTTTGCATTGTTTAGAGTTAATTAGTTGATTCAGAAGATTAGGGTAATAGGTCGTTTAGAGAACCTTTTCTTGATATGCTAATTTTTGAGACAGGTTTTTTGGGTTATCAGGAGTTGTATGCCAAAATCATCAGTATTAAAACAATAAAAGACCTGACAAATTTCAGTTGGTGTGTAATGAATCTAAAATATATGAAAGTTTAATTGTAATCATTACATTATGGAAAATAATGAAATTTAGCACTATATGCTAATTTTTTGAGAAGGACCTGTATGTTGCATAGTTCTGTCTACTAGCCTTCTTGTACGCCTTTTTTATTTTGTTCAAACTGTAACAAAAAGCCTAAGCCAAAAAAATTAATCCAGTCTGTGATTTCAGGCTAAGGTCTGGTGTATCAGTGGTGTCAAAATTTTTGCTTTGCAGGTATACTGATCACATATAGTTTTTCGTCAAATAAATCTATTTGTATTGAGCTTTTAAAATATTTGAGTAGTCCATTTAAAATGGGCAAGGCAAGGGGCAAGAGGCAAGGGACGGGGAAATGGATGTGATGCTGATGGTGCATGCAGAGGCAGAGGCCGTGGCCAAGCTGAAAGTGGGCCGCAGCAAAGACCCACATGTTCTCGCTCAACCTTCCTGTCCCAGTTTCTAGGGGACCGCAGCACACCACTATTGAAGCCTGAGCAGTGTGAAACGGTAGTTGGTTGTGAGTCGCACATAGCCAGGGCCTTGGGGTACTCGGCACCGAGCCCGTTCACTTCAATGGGGGATGTCACGGGTAGCGCAGCTCGGTCCGTTGCCCTGGGCGCTCACTAAAAAGGGGTATTTACAGAGGATTATAGGTTTGTAGAAATGTTCGTGACGCCACCTGTGGTTCCTGGTCAGGGTGACCAGCGCTGCAGGGTAGATCCTCTGAGGGGTTGTTACTGGGCAGCAAGGTGTTAAGTCTCCCACAGGCAAGACTGATCCCTCAGGGTATATGGCGGTGTAGGGGTGCTGGATCAATAAGGCAGACACACACAAGAAAGTCTCTTTCTGTACCTTTACTGATGGTGAAGTTGCAGGCACGACCCGGGAAGCTGTCAGGGTGGAGGATGCACGCCCAGTAATCCCACTGAGTAGGTGTAGGGCCTCCTTACTCCTTTAAGTGTGTGAGTTTCTGACTTGCATAAAACAAAGCCTAACTCTGTCTTCTCAGCTACGCCCGGCTGACCTTGTGGTGGAGCCTTCTTGTGGACAGAACTAAGTCTCTATATGGCTGATCAGGCCAGACTCCTGTTCTTCCTGACCCCGGATACGTATCAGCACTGCGACCTGTAGTCCAGCAGGGTCTCCGGTGTCTCCTACCAGTCTTGCAGATGCTGGCAAGCGCGGACCCGGTGTCCGGTGGTGCAGAGTGGAGGTAAGCTGTAAATGCTGGTTAACCTCTGTCACTCTCTCTCTTTCTTTCTTCCACCTGCCTTTCGTCCTACTCTCACCACTATCATAAGCACAAGCTAGCAGCAGATGTCAGCTTTCTTTATCTTCACCGCTCTCCAAGCGTCGGCACGCTTACTCACTAAAACGCTCACTGAAGGTCTCTCAGTAAACTCAATTTTGACCAGGCTAAGTGGTAATCTTTCCCACTACTACTGGACTCCACTCCTAAACTGAGTGTTTGCTGAAGTCTTCAGGCTTTCTCTTTCTGGCTAGTCTTTCCCTCTCAGCTCGTCTGAGGTAAACTGCCGTTCTGACTGGAATCTCTCACAGTCTGCTCTAATCTCCTCTGCTGAGGTAAACTGACACTCTGAGGTAAAACCAACGATTAGCTAACTCTTCAGCTAGACTGCCTTCATCTCTCTGCTGTCGTCTCCAAGGGCCCCCCTGGTGGCACCAGGAAAATGTGGAGTGTTGTGTGCTTATGGGTTGTTGTGGGTTTACCTTTCGTGCATCTTCCAGGGTAACATGTGACTCCAGACACAGCTGGGCTACACAGTTGGATAGCAGATAATGCTTCAAGTCACTTAGCCACCACCACCACCACTATCATGTCTTCCACACGGTCAAGTCTGAGTAGCCGTGAGTGTGGACAGGCTATTACTTACCCTGATCCTTCTTCCTCCTACCATGCCGAGCGCCCTGAGAAACCAGATCCCACACTCGGACACTCTGAAGAGCTGTTCAGTTTTCCATTTGGAGATTCGTGCCTCTCGGCCGCTAGACTTGAAGCGGGGAAAGATGATATTCCATGTAGCGATGCACAACTCTTTGAGCAACCACGGTCACTAGAGGTGGACGACGATGAGACACAATTGCCGGAAAGTCAGGAGGAGGAGCATGGTGCGGATGTGGACGACGAGGTGGTGGATGACATAGTGACTGACCCAACCTGGCAGGAGGGCATGCAGAGTGAGGACAGCAGCACACATGGGGAAGGAGGCATATCACCCCAACAGGCAAGAAGAAGCAGTGTGCTGGCCTCAGACAGAAGGCATGCATCTGTTCCCTGTAACACCAACAGGACGCAAGTTGCCATTCCAACTGTTCGAAGTTCCCGAGTCTGGTTTATTTTTCAATATGTGGGTTCCAATGTGTAATGGGGTGCATATGGCTATGCAGCAGGGCAGACATTGCTGCAAATGTTTAAAAAAAGGAGTACGGGAGTACAAAAGGAATATGGTGACTTAGATTTTATGGGGCCCATCCAGTTTGTGGGTTCCAAGGTGTAATGGGGTGCATATGACTTTGCAGCAGAGCAGACATTGCTGTCACTGTGTAAACAAAAGAGTACAGGAGTACAAAAGGAATATGGTGAATGGATTTTACAGGGCCCATCAAGTATGTGGGTTCCAATGTGTAATGGGGGCATATGACTTTGCAGCAGGGTAGACATTGCTGTCACTGTGTAAAGTAAAGGGTACAGGAGTACAAAAAGAATATGGTGACATGGATTTTACAGGGCCCATCCAGTATGTGGGTTCAAAGGCATTATGGGGTGCATATGGCTATGCAGAAGGGCAGACATTGCTGCAAATGTTTAAAAAAAGGTGTACGGGAGTACAAAAGGAATATTGTGACACGGATTTTACAGGGCCCATCCAGTTTGTGGGTTCCAAGGTGTAATGGGGTGCATATGACTTTGCAGCAGGGCAGACATTGCTATCACTGTATAATCAAAAGAGTACAGGAGTACCAAAAGAAATATGGTGACATGGATTTTACAGGGCCCATCCAGAATGTGGGTTCCAAGGCATTATGGGGTGCATATGGCTATGCAGCAGGGCAGACATTGCTGTCACTGTGTAAAGAAAAGGGTACAGGAGTACAAAAAAGAATATGGTGAAGTGGATTTTACAGGGCCTATCCATTATGTGGGTTCCAAGGCATTATGGGGTGCATATGACTGCAGCAGGGCAGACATTGCTGTCACTGTGTAAACAAAAGAGTACAGGAGTACAAAATGAATATGGTGAAGTGGATTTTACGGGGCCCATCCATTATGTGGCTTCAAAGGCTTATTGGGGTGTACTGTATATGAATTGTTAGCAGGGCAGGCCTTGCATTCAATGCGACATTTTTTATGGAGACCCTCCGGGACCTCTTATGAAAGGGGTATTGGAGTGCGTCGTACTTCTTAGCAGCCCATCCACTCACAGCATAGGCTACAACAGATTAGGAGACCCACTGTTTAAGAAGATTAATGCCGCCTGATGCACCAGTAAAAACATACCTCCCAACTGTCCCGGATTGAGTGGGACAGTCCCGATTCTGACCCCCCCGTCCCGTTGTCCCGCTGAGGACACTATGTGTCCCGCAGTGAGATGAGCTGCCACGCCCCCATGCATCCCTTCCTGCCATTCCTGTCTCTACAGCTTAGACTCACAGCAGCTAGCAATGACGCTGCTATTGCTGTAATCTTCTGTGCCCACAGGACCTGTGATGAGGTCACAGGAGGGGAGGAGTCGGGGGTCACATGATCAGTGTCCTCGTTGTGTGCAGGACTCTGCGCTGTGATGATTGTCATGGTGCTGGATGAGGGTTAGTGTGTGTGGGGGTCGGGACTCGGGTTTACAGTGTGGATGTAGCAGTGCTGTAGTGTGTACAAGTTTGATGTAGCAGAGTCGTGTGTGTACGAGGTGTACGGAGCGGAGCCGTGTGTACGATGTGTACGGAGCGGAGCCGTGTGTGTTCAAGGTGTACGGAGCGGAGCCGTGTGTGTACGAGGTGTACGGAGCGGAGCCGTGTGTGTACGAGGTGTATGGAGCGGAGCCGTGTGTGTACGAGGTGTACAGAGTGGAGCCGTGTGTGTACGAGGTGGTTGTAGCAGTGATGTAGTGTATGAGGTGTACAGAGCAGAGCCGTGTGTGTACGAGGTGTACGGAGCGGAGCCGTGTGTGTACGAGGTGTACGGAGCGGAGCCGTGTGTGTACGAGGTGTACGGAGCGGAGCCGTGTGTGTACGAGGTGTACAGAGTGGAGCCGTGTGTGTACGAGGTGGTTGTAGCAGTGATGTAGTGTATGAGGTGTACAGAGCAGAGCCGTGTGTGTACGAGGTGGATGTAGCAGTGCTGTAGTGTGTACGAGGTGTACGGAGCAGAGCCGTGTGTGTACGAGTTGGATGTAGCGGAGCCGTGCGTGTACGAGTTGTATGGAGCGGAGCCGCACGTGTACAAGGTGCACGGAGCTAAGGCTGCTTTCACACTTGTGTTTTTTTGTGCAGCGCATCATGCGCACATGAAATGCATTAAAAAAACGCATGCAAAAGCTTATAAACGCTGCGATATTTAGTCGCATCAGCGTGCGCATTACGACCAAAAAATGCAACGTTTCTATACGATTTCAAGCGTTTTTGCATGCTTTTGCGTTTTTTCGGCGCATGGGTTGTCTACGTGTCACATTTCTATCAACTGTCTCTATCATCTGTCTCTATCATCTCTATCATCTCTGTCTCTATCATCTGTCTCTATCATCTCTATCATCTGTCTCTATCATCTGTATCAACTCTGTCTCTATCATCTCTGTCTCTATCATCTGTATCAACTCTGTCTCTATCATCTGTATCATCTCTGTCTCTATCATCTCTGTCTCTATCATCTGTCTTTATCATCTGTCTCTATCATCTCTGTCTCTATCATCTCTGTCTCTATCATCTCTGTCTCTATCATCTGTCTCTATCATCTCTGTCTCTATCATTTCTGTCTCTATCATCTGTCTCTATCATCTGTCTCTATCATCTCTGTCTCTATCATCTTTGTCTTTGTCATCTCTATCATCTCTGTCTCTATCATTTGTCTCTATCATCTCTGTCTCTATCATCTGTATCAACTCTGTCTCTATCATCTGTCTCTATCATCTCTGTCTCTATCATCTCTGTCTCTCATCTGTCTCTATCATCTGTCTCTATCATCTCTGTCTCTATCAACTCTGTCTCTATCATCTCTATCATCTCTGTCTCTATCATTTGTCTCTATCATCTCTGTCTCTATCATCTCTATCATCTGTCTCTATCATCTCTGTCTCTATCATCTCTGTCTCTATCATCTCTGATCTCTTCATCTGTCTCTATCATCTCTGTCTCTATCATCTCTGTCTCTATAATCTCTATCAACTCTGTCTCTATCATCTGTCTTTATCATTTCTGTCTCTATCATCTCTGTCTCTATCATCTCTGTCATCTCTGTCTCTATCATCTCTATCAACTCTGTGTCTATCATCTGTCTCTATCATCTCTGTCTCTATCATCTATGTCTCTATCATCTCTATCATCTCTGTCTCTATCATTTGTCTCTATCATCTCTGTCTCTATCATCTCTATCATCTCTGTCTCTATCATCTCTGTCTCTATCATCTCTGTCTCTATCATATCTGTCTCTATCATCTGTCTCTATCATCTCTGTCTCTATCATCTCTGTCTCTATCATCTCTATCAACTCTGTCTCTATCATCTGTCTTTATCATTTCTGTCTCTATCATCTCTGTCTCTATCATCTCTGTCTCTATCATCTCTATCATCTGTCTCTATCATCTCTGTCTCTATCATCTCTGTCTCTATCATCTGTCTCTATCATCTCTGTCTCTATCATCTCTGTCTCTATCATCTCTATCAACTCTGTCTCTATCATCTGTCTTTATCATTTCTGTCTCTATCATCTCTGTCTCTATCATCTCTGTCTCTATCATCTCTGTCTATCATCTCTGTCATCTCTGTCTCTATCATCTCTATCAACTCTGTGTCTATCATCTGTCTCTATCATCTCTGTCTCTATCATCTGTCTCTATCATCTCTATCAACTCTGTCTCTATCATCTCTATAATCTCTGTCTCTATCATCTGTATCAACTCTGTCTCTATCATCTGTCTCTATCATCTCTGTCTCTATCATCTCTGTCTCTATCATCTCTGTCTTTATCATCTGTCTCTATCATCTCTGTCTCTATCATCTCTGGCTCTATCATCTCTGGCTCTATCATCTGTCTCTATCATTTGTCTCTATCATCTCTATCATCTCTGTCTCTATCATCTGTCTCTATCATCTCTGTCTCTATCATCTGTCTCTATCATCTCTGTCTCTATCATCTCTGTCTCTATCATCTCTGTCTCTATTATCTCTGTCTCTATCATCTCTGTCTCTATCATCTCTATCATCTGTCTCTATCATCTCTATCATCCGTCTCTATCATCTCTGTCTCTATCATCTCTATCAACTCTGTCTCTATCATCTGTCTCTATCATCTCTATCAACTCTGTCTCTATCATCTGTCTTTATCGTCTCTGTCTCTATCATCTGTCTCTATCATCTCTGTCTCTATCATCTCTGTCTCTATCATCTCTGTCTCTATCATCTCTATCATCTCTGTCTCTATCATCTCTGTCTCTATAATCTCTATCAACTCTGTCTCTATCATCTCTGTCTCTATCATCTGTCTCTATCATCTCTGTCTCTATCATCTGTCTCTATCATCTCTGTCACCTTTTTATCTACACTCCTTACAATGTTGCTTGTGTAGGGGGTTGTTTAAACAAGTGTTTAGACATTATTTACTCCAAAATTGCGTGCACGCAAAAGCGCTGACGAGCGCAAAGCCATGCGCACGCCAGCGCACCCATAGACTGCAATGTTATTTTTTTGCGCATAGCACGTGTTTTTTTAAAGTGTTTGGGCGGAAAAAATGCAACATGTAGCGTCTAGCGCGTATGCACGCACACCTGTAAAATGCGCAGCGCACGCCAAACGCAGATGAACGCGTGCAAGCGCTAGACCCTGCGCCCGCCATGTTAAAGATAGGGGAACATTGCGAATGCGTCCGATAGCGCACGATGCACTGCGCAAAAAAACGCAAGTGTGAAAGTAGCCTAAGCCGTATGAGGTGCACGGAGCGGAGCCGCGTGTGTACGAGGTGCACGGAGCAGAGCCGCACGTGTACGAGGTGCACGGAGCGGAGCCGCGTGTGTACGAGGTGGATGTAGCAGTGCTGTAGTGTGTACGAGGTGCACGGAGCGGAGCCGCACGTGTACGAGGTGGATGTAGCAGTGCTGTAGTGTGTACGAGGTTTACGGATCCGCGCCACCCGTGTACGAGGTTTACGGAGCGGAGCCGTGTGAACGAGGTGGATGTAGCAGTGCTGTGTGTGTACGATACGGAGCCCTGTGTGTGTGAAGTGTACGGAGCTGAGCCGCTCAGCTCCATACACACAGGGCTCCCTGCTTGAGCCGTGTGTGTACAGAGCGGAGCAGAGCCGTGTGTGTATGGAGTGGAGCCTTGTGTGTATGTAGCGGAGCCGCGTGTGTACGAGATGTACGGAGCAGAACTGCGTGTGTACGAGGTGTATGCTGCAAAGCCGCATGTGTACAAGGTTTACTGAGTGGAGTCGTATGTGTACAAAGCGTGGCTGCGTGTGTACAAGGTGTACGGAGTGGAGCCTTGTGTATACTGAGTGGAGCCTTGTGTGTGCGAGGTGGACGGAGCTGAGCCGTGTGTGTACGAGGCATACAAAGCGGAACCGTGTGTGTATGAGGTGTGCAGAGCCGTGTGTGTACAAGATGTATGGTGGGGAGCATTCATACCTCCCAACCGTCCTGAATTCAGCGGGACACTCCCGATTTTGGGAGTCTGCCCGCTGTCCCGGCCGGGAGCTTTTCCTGTGGACACAGGAGTACATGCCGGAGCCCCGAGGAGCACTTTAAAATTTGCACGTGATGTTCCACCAGAAGTGACGTGCTGGAAGATGACCAGAAATGAGGTAATTTCGGGAGGAGATTGTGACGGAACCATGGAGGCACTTCAGGGAATGCTTCAGATCCATCAACATGTCCTCGCCTTGGAATCGGGGATGTCGGCCATGTGAGCGGATCATGATATGTCCTGCACCGGGAGGCTCAGATGGGCACTACAATGGGAGCCGGGCTGCTATAGTATCTGTTATGTTTCG
Source organism: Oophaga sylvatica (assembly GCA_033576555.1). Lineage (NCBI taxonomy): Eukaryota > Metazoa > Chordata > Amphibia > Anura > Dendrobatidae > Oophaga > Oophaga sylvatica. The sequence continues at coordinate 27,753 of JARQOD010001660.1, forward strand.
GTAGCTGAGGAGTGCAGGTAAAAAAGGCAATACACCAGAGCAGTTGGAATCTATGAGATTGCAGTACCCTGACTAACCACCACAACTAGAGGCAGCCGTGGAGCGTTCCTACGTTGGTCCTAGACGCCTCGTCACAGCCTGAGAAACTAACTACACCTAAAGATAGAAATAGGAAAGCTATCTGCCCCGGAGCAGAACCCCAAAGATAACAGAAAGCCCCCAAACATGTAATGGCGGTTAGACAAGAAGAAATACTGACACAGAAAGAAAATAGTATGAGCAAACGCTGGGGCCCAAACTAACTAAATAGAAAAGGATAGGAAGGGCACTTACTGCAATCCCAGAAAACCCTGAAAAGCACCAACTCTACTAATTTCAAAATCACCTGAGATCACACGACCTCTACCACCTAAATTAGTTCTCTGGTGTAACAAAATCAAAACAGCAGCCACTGAAAAAACTGGAAAAAGCAAATGTACAAACATCAGTGGCTGAACCAAACTGAGAGGGCAAAAGCCCCCGGAGGGGACCCTGAAGGCCCCCACAGAAGTGCAGGACAAAATGCAAAAACACAGCAAAAACAAAAAGAAGCAAAAGTCTTATCTGTAAGCAGGAGATGCAGACACGACACAGCAGGCTACAAGGGAAACTGGAATGAAGGATTCAGACCAGAACAATTGATCACCGGCAACCCTGATGGGAAAATTACTCCCTTATATAAGACCAGTCAGTAACACCTGATTCCCAGTCCTCACAATCCTCACTAGCACCGCTTGTAACCACCAGAGGGAGCCTCTGCTCAGAACTCATCTCAAACCCATTCACAACAGTATCTTTATAGAATCTTTATTTCTTTCTCTCTCTGTTTCTTTCTCTCTCTCTGTTCTTTCTTTCCCATCTTTTGTCAGGAGTCGAACCCAGTACCTCTCTGTCTACTGGCCAGCAGCTCTACCATCTGAGCTATTCTGCTGGCTGCAAAGTTCCTTGCTGAACCCAGATACCATTGACTGTTCTTCCTGATTGGCTACACCTAGTGCTCTCTTGATTGGGCCTCTGATTGCCAATTACACACCCTATATAAACCTGGCCCTGTGGGTGTGTCATTGCGAGATTATTGAGCTCCAAGCCTTTAGTCAAGCGTTTCCTGCTGATCCATTGCTAAAAAACTCCGCTCTCCTGTGAACCGACCTCGGCCTGCCTTCTGACTACGCTCTCCACCTGATCCATTGCTACAAACACTGCTCTCCTGTGAACCGACCTCGGCCTGCCTTCTGACTACGCTCTCCGCCTGATCCATTGCTACAAACACTGCTCTCCTGTGTACCGACCTCCGGCTGCCACCTGACTACGTTATCTGCCTGCTCCTCTGTTACCGAACTGCCTTTCCTGTGTACCGACCTCCGGCTGCCACCTGACTACGTTATCCGCCTGATCCATTGCTACCAACACTGCTTTCCTGTGTACCGACCTCCGGCTGCCATCTGACTACGCTACCTGCCTCTGCTTCCCCTAGTGTTTGCAGTAACATCGGCTCCAACCCAGACGGGATCTTGACAGAATAATCTCGCGCCAAAATGGAGTCCGCTGTGAACACCCTGAGACGGCAAGTTACGGAGCTTCAAAGTTTTTGTACTGACTCTCAAGGAAAATATGCCAAGTTACAAACTGATTTCACGGCGATACAACAGGAAGTAATTGAGCTACAAAAACAACTTCTGGACGTGCGCAATTCAGGGTCCGAATCAAACGCGCGGCTGCCGCTGCCTGCAAAGTTCAGTGGGGATCGCAAGCAGTACCGAGGATTCCTCAATCAATGCCGCATATACTTCCAGATGCAACCTGCTCCCTTTACCAGTGAGAGGAAGAAAGTTTTTTTCATGATAAATCTCCTGACGGATGAAGCTCTTGCTTGGGCTTCACCTTATGTAGAAAAGGACTATGACCTCCTTAATGACCTGGAAGCCTTCACCGCAGCTATGAATCAAGTTTTTGATGACCCAAACCGCTGTGCCACAGCAGAAACCAAATTACATAATTTGCGCCAAGGACGTCGCTCTGTTGCGGAATACACATCGGAGTTCCGTCGCTGGGTGGCCGACACCACCTGGAATCCAGCGGCCCAGAGAAGTCAATTTCGACGAGGGTTATCAGAACCAGTGAAAGACGAGCTTGCCAGGGTTGAGACCCCTGACCAGTTGGAGGACTTTATTCAACTATGTATCCGGATTGACCAGAGACTTACTGAAAGGACAAAGGAGAGACTGCGAGCACTTGGGAATAGCCCTGGCTTCTCATTTTCAGCATCGGACCACCAAGAAAAGACGCAAGGCGTGTCTGAACCGATGCAGATCGACGTCATCCGAAGACCACTCTCTGCACAGGAGAAGGAGAGGCGACGTGCAGAACATCTCTGCCTCTATTGTGGGGACCCTGGACACTATGCCATCAACTGTCCTAACAAAAGGACTATAGCCTTTACCAACAACAGGTCTGCCAGCAATATGGACCTTTCTCAGCAGTCGGATTCCATCTTGCAGACTATCTCATCAGTAACGCCAGAAATAGACAAAATACATACTACATCATCTCATTTTGTAATCCCCATTCAGGTTGTAATGGGCACCCAAAAAATACAATGCTCTGCCCTGTTGGATTCGGGAGCAGGAGGGAATTTTATGGACTTAAAATTTACACGTGATAATAATATTTCCAGTAGGACCAAATCCACACCAATTGAAATGGAAACGGTGGATGGATCACCCTTGTCTTCTGGACCTGTCACGCATGAGACAATCGAACTGGAGATTTGTATCGAACCGGATCATCATGAAGCTGTCAGTTTCCACCTTATCTCATCTCCGAAATTTCCGGTTATTCTAGGGATCCCCTGGTTTTCAGTCCATAACCTTCTATCAACTGGGCATCAAGGACCATCACCTTTCCATCTGACTACTGTAAGAATAATTGTCATAAGGAACCCCCTGTTCTCCAACAAGTCCAAATCTCTGAGATTTCGCATGAGAAGGAAGAGAAACTACCACCTCAATATCAGCAGTTCTCTTGATGTCTGCAGTAAGAAGAAAGCAGATCAATTACCTCCTCACCGTCCTTATGACTGTCCCATTGAATTGCTGCCAGGAGCAACCATTCCATTTGGACGGATTTACAATCTTTCTGAACCTGAATTGAAGGTATTAAGAAAGTTCCTGGATGAAAATTTAGAGAAAGGCTTTATTCGACCTTCCACATCTCCAGCTGGGGCACCCCTGTTCTTTGTTGAAAAGAAAGACTCCACTCTGCGGCCATGTATTGACTACAGAGAGATGAATAATATCACTGTCAAGAATCGCTACCCGCTACCCTTGATTCCTGAACTATTTGAGAGACTCCGTTCTGCGAAAATCTTTACGAAGCTGGATCTTAGAGGGGCTTACAACCTCATACGGATTCGCCCAGGAGATGAGTGGAAGACCGCCTTCAGAACGAGATATGGACATTTTGAATCTCTGGTTATGACCTTTGGTCTTAGCAATGCCCCAGCCACCTTTCAACATTTTATTAATGATGTATTTCGAGATTTCTTGGACCAATTCGTTGTGGCTTATCTCGATGACATTCTTATATTTTCAGACACCTTGGAAGAGCATCGCAGGCACGTCCAGTTAGTCTTGGAACGACTACAGGAGAACCATCTTTACATTAAACTTGAAAAATGTGAGTTTTAACAAACCAGTATCCAATTTCTGGGATATATCATCTCCCCAGAAGGTCTGAGCATGGATCCCGGCAAAATCAATGCTGTAGTGGACTGGCCTGTTCCAAGAAATTTAAAAGACGTCCAGCGTTTCATAGGATTTGCAAATTTTTACCGAAAATTTATAAAGAACTTTTCACGGATCATACTACCAATTACTACACTAACAAAAAAGACCAAAGCATTTTTCTGGTCTCCGGAGGCACAGGAGGCTTTTGACAAATTGAAAACTCTTTTAGGTCTGCTCCATTGTTAGTACACCCAAATCCTGAATTGCCATTTACTGTCGAAGTGGACGCCTCGGACTCTGCAGTAGGAGCCATTCTGTCTCAGCGAGTTGGGGACAAAATGCAACTTCACCCATGTGCGTTTCTTTCCCACACCATGTCATCTGCAGAAAAGAACTACGACATCGGTAATAAAGAACTGTTTAGCCATTAAAGTTGCCTTCTTCCGAATGGAGACATCTTTTGGAAGGTGCCAATCACCCTGTGACTGTCCTCACGGACCACAAGAATCTTGAATTCCTCCGTACAGCAAAAAGATTGTCTGCAAGACAAGCACGATGGGCCTTATTTTTCTCAAGATTCAATTTTATAATTTCTTACCGGCCTGGTTCAAGAAATGGCAAGGCTGACGCCCTGTCCAGGATGTGTTCGGAACCTCAGGAGAGGTCTAGTAATGACGATACAATTCTAGGCCCTAAAATTTTTTTGGGAATATTGCACTCTAGAGGACTATGTAATAGAATTAAAGATGGATATCAAGAGGACTCTTTCCTTAACCATCCTTCGGAAGACGTCGATCTTTCATTCAAAGAGGGGTTTTGGATGCAGAAACACAAAATATATGTACCTGAATCTTCTCGCCTTGAAGTCCTCAAAAGTGTCCATGATTCTAAACTGGCAGGACATCCTGGAGTTGCAAAAACACAAGACTTACTACTTCGTTTCTTTTGGTGGCCTAATTGTAGGAAGGACGTGAGGAAATATGTTTCAACCTGTTTAACATGCGCACGAAACAAGACCCCACGATCGTCTCCTCTAGGACTCTTGCAACCACTTCCAGTTCCATCCAGGCCTTGGGGATCTATTTCCATGGATTTTATTGTGGAACTACCCCCTTCCAAACAGATGACCGTCATCCTTGTCATAGTGGACCGACTCACAAAAATGGCCCACTTTATTCCAACTGAAGGAATTCCTACTGCTGAAAAAACTGCAGAACTGATAATCAAAGAGGTATTCAGGTTACATGGAATTCCTGACAGCGTGGTGGTCTGACAGAGGCGTTCATTTACGTCAAAATTTTGGAAGAGTTTCTGTACAGCCTTGGGAGTCACGGTGAATCTTTCTACCGCTTTCCATCCTCAGTCCAATGGCCAGACGGAGAGAACGAACCAGACTTTGGAGCAATACCTCCGTTGCTTCGTTTCCTATCTTCAGGATGACTGGGTGGACTATTTACCAACAGCAGAGTTTGCCTACAACAACTCCATACATAGCGCTACATCTCAAACCCCATTTTTTGCTAATTATGGAGTACATCCAGTATTTATCCCTAATCTGCCAGTGAACACTCCCATTCCTGCTGTAAATGACAGGCTTGCAAAATTACAGGAATCCCAGAAGGAATTATCAGAGATATTACTCAAGACCCCAGGAAGTATATAAGGAAGCAGCAGATAAACATCGGAGAGTGCCCCCTCTCTTCAGGTTGGAGACAAAGTTTGGCTGTCCACTAAAAACCTTAAGAACACATGTGCCATCCTCCAAATTGGGTCAGAAATTCATTGGACCTTTTCAAATTTCTGCAAAAATTAACCAGGTTGCTTTTCGTTTAAAACTTCCCAACAATCTAAAGATTCATCCAGTGTTTCACATATCCTTGCTCAAAACCCTTCTGTGAAAACCCGTTTCCAGGAAGAATTCAGCCACCTCCTCCACCAAAAGGATCCGTGGTGAAGAAGAATACATTGTGGATAAGATCTGGACTCCCGAAAATTCAGAGGTAAACTGCAGTATCTGGTGCAGTGGAAGGGTTACGGACCAGAGGAAAATTCATGGAACCAAGGGACAACGTCCATGCTCCTAACTAACAAGAGCCTTTCATCAGAGTACCCGGATAAGCCAGCTCCTGAGATGTCCAGAGGCCATCCTGGAAGGAGGGGAGTACTGTCAGGAGTCGAACTCAGTACCTCTTGTCTACTGGCCAGCAGCTCTACCATCTGAGCTATTCTGCTGGCTGCAAGTTCCTTGCTGAACCCAGATACCATTGACTGTTCTTCCTGATTGGCTACACCTAGTGCTCTCTTGATTGGGCCTCTGATTGCCAATTACACACCCTAAAAATAAACCTGGCCCTGTGGGGGTGTCATTGCGAGATTATTGAGCTCCAAGCCTTTATGTCAAGCGTTTCTGCTGATCCATTGCTACAAACACTGCTCTCCTGTGAACCGACCTCGGCCTGCCTTCTGACTATGCTCTCCGCCTGATCCATTGCTACAAACACTGCTCTCCTGTGAACCGACCTCGGCCTGCCTTCTGACTACGCTCTCCCTGATCCATTGCTACAAACACTGCTCCCCCTGTGTACCGACCTCCGGCTGCCACCTGACTACGTTATCTGCCTGCTCCTCTGTTACCGAACTGCCTTTCCTGTGTACCGACCTCCGGCTGCCACCTGACTACGTTATCCGCCTGATCCATTGCTACCAACACTGCTTTCCTGTGTACCGACCTCCGGCTGCCATCTGACTACGCTACCTGCCTCTGCTTCCCCTAGTGTTTGCAGTAACATCGGCTCCAACCCAGACGGGATCTTGACATCTTTCTTTCTCTCTGTTCTTTTTCTTTCTTTCTCTCTGTTCTTTCTTTCCCCTCTTTCTTTCTATCTCTCTGTTTCTTTTCTTTTCTCTATCTCTCTGTTCTTTCTTTCCCCTCTTTCTTTTTCTCTCTCTCTGTCTTTCCCCTCTTTCTTTCTTTCTTTCTTCCTTTCTCTCTGTTCTTTTTTCTTTCTCTCTCTCTTTCCCCTCTTTCTTTCTCTCTCTCTGTTCTTTCTTTCCCCTCTTTCTTTCCCCTCTTTCTTTCTCTCTGTTCTTTCTCTCTCTCTGTTCTTTCTTTCCCATATTTCTCTCTGTTTTTTTTTTCTTTCTCTCTGTTCTTTCTTTCCCCTCTTTCTTCTATCTCTCTTTTCTCTTCCCCTTTCTTTTCTCTTTCTTTCTTTCTCTCTCTTCTTCTTTCCCCTCTTTCTTTCTCTTTCTTTCTGTTCTTTCTTTCCCATCTTTCTTTCTCTCTGTTCTTTCTTTCCCATCTTTCTTTCTCTCCTCTGTTCTTTTTCTTTCTTTCTCTCTGTTCTTTCTTTCCCCTCTTTCTATCTCTCTGTTCTTTCTTTCTTTCTTTCTTTCTCTCTCTGTTCTTTCTTTCTCTCTGTTCTTTCTTTCCCCTCTTTCTTTCTTTCTGTTCTTTCTCTCTCTCCTGTTCTTTCTCTTTCTTTCCCTCTCTCTGTTCTTTTTTCCCATCTTTCTCTCTATCTCCTGTTCTTTCTTCCCCTCTTTCTTTCCTTTCTTCTTTCTTTTCTTTCTTTTTTTTTCTTTCTTTCTTTCTTTCTTCTTTCTTTTCTTTCCTCTCTCTCTGTTCTTTCCCCTCTTTTTTCTTCTCTGTTTCTTTTTTTTCTTTCTCTCTCTCTCTGTTCTCTTTCTTTCTTTCTCTCTCTGTTCTTTCTTTCTTCCCCTTTTTCTTTCTTTCTCTCTGTTCGTTCTTTCCCCTCTTTCTTTTCCTCTCTATTCTTTCTTCTTTTTCTCTCTGGTCTTTCTTTCTTTGTTCTTTCTTTCCCCTCTTTCTCTCTCCCTCTCGTTCTTTCTTTCTCTCTCTGTTCTGTCTTTCCTCTTCTCTTTCTTTCTTTTCTTTCTTTTTTCTTTCTTCTTTTCTTTCTTTCTTTCTTTCTTTCTTTCTCTGTTCTTTCTTTCCCATCTGTCTTTCTCTCTCTCTCTCTCTCTCTGTTCTTTCTTTCCCCTCTTCCCCTCTTTCTCTCTCTCTCCTCTCTGTTCTTTCTTTCTCTCTCTTTCTGTCTTTCCCTTTCTTTCTCTGTTCTTTCTTTCCCATCTGTCTTTCTTTCTCTCTCTGTTCTTTCTTTCCCCTCTTTCTTTCTCTCTCCCTCTCTGTTCTTTCTTTCCCCTCTTTCTTTTTTTCTCTCTGTTCTTTTTTTCTGTCCCCTCTTTCTCTTTCTTTCTTTCTTTCCCATCTTTCTTTCTCTCTCTGTTCTTTCTCGTCTTTCTTTCTTTCTCTCTGTGTTCTTTCTTTCCCCTCTTTCTTTCTCCATCTTTGTTCTTTCTTTCCCCTTTCTTTGTTTATTTCTTTCTCTCTCTACTTTCTCTCTGTTATTTCTTGCTTTCCCCTCTTCTCTCTCTCTCCTTTCTCTCTGTTTTTCTTTTTTCTCTCTCTGTTCTTTCTTTACACAGTACCAGTGTGCCACAGTACCAGTCACTGTGCCCTCAGTACCATCATGTGATCACCAGTGCTAAATGGGTGTGGTTGGGGGCGGGACATGGGTGTGACTAGTTGGGAAATGGTGTGGTCGGGGCGTGGCCTAAAATATGCAGTGGCGTGCTGTCGCTCCGCAAACTTTGTCCCTCTTTTCCATCTTCAAAAGTTGGGAGGTATGGTAAAAATAGGCCCTGGACTTTAAGAGTCCCTCCTTCATAAATGAAGCAACATGGGTCTGCTTTGTGTCCACCC
>JARQOD010001660.1:36342-92790 GCA_033576555.1 Oophaga sylvatica
TGTGTGGGGCGGACTCGGTTACAGTGTGATGTAGCAGTGCTGATGTACATTTGATGTAGCAGATCGTGTGTGTACGAGTGTACGAGCGACCGGTGGTACATTGTACAGCGAGCCGGTGTTCAAGGTGTACGAGCGAGCCGGGTGGTACGAGGGTACGAGCGAGCCGTGTGTACAGGTGTATGGAGCGGAGCCGTTGTGTACAGTTTCAGATGAGCCGGTGTGTACAGTGGTTGACATGATGTAGTGTAGAGTGTACAGAGCAAGCCTGTGTTACGAGGTGTACGGAGCGGAGCCGTGTGTGTACGAGTGTACGGAGCGAGCCGTGTGTGTACGAGGTGTACGGAGCGGAGCCGTGTGTGACGAGGTGACAGAGTGAGCCGTGTGTTACGAGTGTTGTAGCATGATGTAGTGTATGAGGTACAGAGCAAGCCTGTTGTACGAGTGGGTTAGCATGCTTAGGTGTACGAGGGTACGGAGCAAGCCGTTGTGTACATTGATGTAGCGGCCGTGCGTGTACGAGTTGTATGGACGAGCCGCACGTGTACAAGGTGCACGACTAAGGCTGCTTTCACACTTGTGTTTTTTTTGTGCACGCATCATGCGCACATGAAATGCATTAAAAAAACGCATGCAAAAGCTTATAAACGCTGCGATATTAGTCGCATCACGTGCGCATTACGACCAAAAAATGCAACGTTTCTATACGATTTCAAGCGTTTTGCATGCTTTTGCGTTTTTTTCGGCGCATGGGTTGTCTACGTGTCACATTTCTATCACTGTCTCTATCATCTGTCTCTATCATCTCTATCATCTCTGTCTCTATCATCTGTCTCTATCATCTCTATCATCTGTCTCTATCATCTGTATCAACTCTGTCTCTATCATCTCTGTCTCTATCATCTGTATCAACTCTGTCTCTATCATCTGTATCATCTCTGTCTCTATCATCTCTGTCTCTATCATCTGTCTTTATCATCTGTCTCTATCATCTCTGTCTCTATCATCTCTGTCTCTATCATCTCTGTCTCTATCATCTGTCTCTATCATCTCTGTCTCTATCATTTCTGTCTCTATCATCTGTCTCTATCATCTGTCTCTATCATCTCTGTCTCTATCATCTTGTCTTTGTCATCTCTATCATCTCTGTCTCTATCATTTGTCTCTATCATCTCTGTCTCTATCATCTGTATCAACTCTGTCTCTATCATCTGTCTCTATCATCTCTGTCTCTATCATCTCTGTCTCTCATCTGTCTCTATCATCTGTCTCTATCATCTCTGTCTCTATCAACTCTGTCTCTATCATCTCTATCATCTCTGTCTCTATCATTTGTCTCTATCATCTCTGTCTCTATCATCTCTATCATCTGTCTCTATCATCTCTGTCTCTATCATCTCTGTCTCTATCATCTCTGTCTCTATCATCTGTCTCTATCATCTCTGTCTCTATCATCTCTGTCTCTATAATCTCTATCAACTCTGTCTCTATCATCTGTCTTTATCATTTCTGTCTCTATCATCTCTGTCTCTATCATCTCTGTCATCTCTGTCTCTATCATCTCTATCAACTCTGTGTCTATCATCTGTCTCTATCATCTCTGTCTCTATCATCTATGTCTCTATCATCTCTATCATCTCTGTCTCTATCATTTGTCTCTATCATCTCTGTCTCTATCATCTCTATCATCTCTGTCTCTATCATCTCTGTCTCTATCATCTCTGTCTCTATCATATCTGTCTCTATCATCTGTCTCTATCATCTCTGTCTCTATCATCTCTGTCTCTATCATCTCTATCAACTCTGTCTCTATCATCTGTCTTTATCATTTCTGTCTCTATCATCTCTGTCTCTATCATCTCTGTCTCTATCATCTCTATCATCTGTCTCTATCATCTCTGTCTCTATCATCTCTGTCTCTATCATCTGTCTCTATCATCTCTGTCTCTATCATCTCTGTCTCTATCATCTCTATCAACTCTGTCTCTATCATCTGTCTTTATCATTTCTGTCTCTATCATCTCTGTCTCTATCATCTCTGTCTCTATCATCTCTGTCTATCATCTCTGTCATCTCTGTCTCTATCATCTCTATCAACTCTGTGTCTATCATCTGTCTCTATCATCTCTGTCTCTATCATCTGTCTCTATCATCTCTATCAACTCTGTCTCTATCATCTCTATAATCTCTGTCTCTATCATCTGTATCAACTCTGTCTCTATCATCTGTCTCTATCATCTCTGTCTCTATCATCTCTGTCTCTATCATCTCTGTCTTTATCATCTGTCTCTATCATCTCTGTCTCTATCATCTCTGGCTCTATCATCTCTGGCTCTATCATCTGTCTCTATCATTTGTCTCTATCATCTCTATCATCTCTGTCTCTATCATCTGTCTCTATCATCTCTGTCTCTATCATCTGTCTCTATCATCTCTGTCTCTATCATCTCTGTCTCTATCATCTCTGTCTCTATTATCTCTGTCTCTATCATCTCTGTCTCTATCATCTCTATCATCTGTCTCTATCATCTCTATCATCCGTCTCTATCATCTCTGTCTCTATCATCTCTATCAACTCTGTCTCTATCATCTGTCTCTATCATCTCTATCAACTCTGTCTCTATCATCTGTCTTTATCGTCTCTGTCTCTATCATCTGTCTCTATCATCTCTGTCTCTATCATCTCTGTCTCTATCATCTCTGTCTCTATCATCTCTATCATCTCTGTCTCTATCATCTCTGTCTCTATAATCTCTATCAACTCTGTCTCTATCATCTCTGTCTCTATCATCTGTCTCTATCATCTCTGTCTCTATCATCTGTCTCTATCATCTCTGTCACCTTTTTATCTACACTCCTTACAATGTTGCTTGTGTAGGGGGTTGTTTAAAACAAGTGTTTAGACATTATTTACTCCAAAATTGCGTGCACGCAAAAGCGCTGACGAGCGCAAAGCCATGCGCACGCCAGCGCACCCATAGACTGCAATGTTATTTTTTTGCGCATAGCACGTGTTTTTTTAAAGTGTTTGGGCGGAAAAAATGCAACATGTAGCGTCTAGCGCGTATGCACGCACACCTGTAAAATGCGCAGCGCACGCCAAACGCAGATGAACGCGTGCAAGCGCTAGACCCTGCGCCCGCCATGTTAAAGATAGGGGAACATTGCGAATGCGTCCGATAGCGCACGATGCACTGCGCAAAAAAACGCAAGTGTGAAAGTAGCCTAAGCCGTATGAGGTGCACGGAGCGGAGCCGCGTGTGTACGAGGTGCACGGAGCAGAGCCGCGCGGTGTACGAGGTGCACGGAGCGGAGCCGCGTGTGTACGAGGTGGATGTAGCAGTGCTGTAGTGTGTACGAGGTGCACGGAGCGGAGCCGCACGTGTACGAGGTGGATGTAGCAGTGCTGTAGTGTGTACGAGGTTTACGGATCCGCGCCACCCGTGTACGAGGTTTACGGAGCGGAGCCGTGTGAACGAGGTGGATGTAGCAGTGCTGTGTGTGTACGATACGGAGCCCTGTGTGTGTGAAGTGTACGGAGCTGAGCCGCTCAGCTCCATACACACAGGGCTCCCTGCTTGAGCCGTGTGTGTACAGAGCGGAGCAGAGCCGTGTGTGTATGGAGTGGAGCCTTGTGTGTATGTAGCGGAGCCGCGTGTGTACGAGATGTACGGAGCAGAACTGCGTGTGTACGAGGTGTATGCTGCAAAGCCGCATGTGTACAAGGTTTACTGAGTGGAGTCGTATGTGTACAAAGCGTGGCTGCGTGTGTACAAGGTGTACGGAGTGGAGCCTTGTGTATACTGAGTGGAGCCTTGTGTGTGCGAGGTGGACGGAGCTGAGCCGTGTGTGTACGAGGCATACAAAGCGGAACCGTGTGTGTATGAGGTGTGCAGAGCCGTGTGTGTACAAGATGTATGGTGGGGAGCATTCATACCTCCCAACCGTCCTGAATTCAGCGGGACACTCCCGATTTTGGGAGTCTGCCCGCTGTCCCGGCCGGGAGCTTTTCCTGTGGACACAGGAGTACATGCCGGAGCCCCGAGGAGCACTTTAAAATTTGCACGTGATGTTCCACCAGAAGTGACGTGCTGGAAGATGACCAGAAATGAGGTAATTTCGGGAGGAGATTGTGACGGAACCATGGAGGCACTTCAGGGAATGCTTCAGATCCATCAACATGTCCTCGCCTTGGAATCGGGGATGTCGGCCATGTGAGCGGATCATGATATGTCCTGCACCGGGAGGCTCAGATGGGCACTACAATGGGAGCCGGGCTGCTATAGTATCTGTTATGTTTCGGTAGCTGAGGAGTGCAGGTAAAAAAGGCAATACACCAGAGCAGTTGGAATCTATGAGATTGCAGTACCCTGACTAACCACCACAACTAGAGGCAGCCGTGGAGCGTTCCTACGTTGGTCCTAGACGCCTCGTCACAGCCTGAGAAACTAACTACACCTAAAGATAGAAATAGGAAAGCTATCTGCCCCGGAGCAGAACCCCAAAGATAACAGAAAGCCCCCAAACATGTAATGGCGGTTAGACAAGAAGAAATACTGACACAGAAAGAAAATAGTATGAGCAAACGCTGGGGCCCAAACTAACTAAATAGAAAAGGATAGGAAGGGCACTTACTGCAATCCCAGAAAACCCTGAAAAGCACCAACTCTACTAATTTCAAAATCACCTGAGATCACACGACCTCTACCACCTAAATTAGTTCTCTGGTGTAACAAAATCAAAACAGCAGCCACTGAAAAAACTGGAAAAAGCAAATGTACAAACATCAGTGGCTGAACCAAACTGAGAGGGCAAAAGCCCCCGGAGGGGACCCTGAAGGCCCCCACAGAAGTGCAGGACAAAATGCAAAAACACAGCAAAAACAAAAAAGAAGCAAAAGTCTTATCTGTAAGCAGGAGATGCAGACACGACACAGCAGGCTACAAGGGAAACTGGAATGAAGGATTCAGACCAGAACAATTGATCACCGGCAACCCTGATGGGAAAATTACTCCCTTATATAAGACCAGTCAGTAACACCTGATTCCCAGTCCTCACAATCCTCACTAGCACCGCTTGTAACCACCAGAGGGAGCCTCTGCTCAGAACTCATCTCAAACCCATTCACAACAGTATCTTTATAGAATCTTTATTTCTTTCTCTCTCTGTTTCTTTCTCTCTCTCTGTTCTTTCTTTCCCATCTTTTGTCAGGAGTCGAACCCAGTACCTCTTGTCTACTGGCCAGCAGCTCTACCATCTGAGCTATTCTGCTGGCTGCAAAGTTCCTTGCTGAACCCAGATACCATTGACTGTTCTTCCTGATTGGCTACACCTAGTGCTCTCTTGATTGGGCCTCTGATTGCCAATTACACACCCTATATAAACCTGGCCCTGTGGGTGTGTCATTGCGAGATTATTGAGCTCCAAGCCTTTAGTCAAGCGTTTCCTGCTGATCCATTGCTAAAAAACTCGCTCTCCTGTGAACCGACCTCGGCCTGCCTTCTGACTACGCTCTCCCCTGATCCATTGCTACAAACACTGCTCTCCTGTGAACCGACCTCGGCCTGCCTTCTGACTACGCTCTCCGCCTGATCCATTGCTACAAACACTGCTCTCCTGTGTACCGACCTCCGGCTGCCACCTGACTACGTTATCTGCCTGCTCCTCTGTTACCGAACTGCCTTTCCTGTGTACCGACCTCCGGCTGCCACCTGACTACGTTATCCGCCTGATCCATTGCTACCAACACTGCTTTCCTGTGTACCGACCTCCGGCTGCCATCTGACTACGCTACCTGCCTCTGCTTCCCCTAGTGTTTGCAGTAACATCGGCTCCAACCCAGACGGGATCTTGACAGAATAATCTCGCGCCAAAATGGAGTCCGCTGTGAACACCCTGAGACGGCAAGTTACGGAGCTTCAAAGTTTTTGTACTGACTCTCAAGGAAAATATGCCAAGTTACAAACTGATTTCACGGCGATACAACAGGAAGTAATTGAGCTACAAAAACAACTTCTGGACGTGCGCAATTCAGGGTCCGAATCAAACGCGCGGCTGCCGCTGCCTGCAAAGTTCAGTGGGGATCGCAAGCAGTACCGAGGATTCCTCAATCAATGCCGCATATACTTCCAGATGCAACCTGCTCCCTTTACCAGTGAGAGGAAGAAAGTTTTTTTCATGATAAATCTCCTGACGGATGAAGCTCTTGCTTGGGCTTCACCTTATGTAGAAAAGGACTATGACCTCCTTAATGACCTGGAAGCCTTCACCGCAGCTATGAATCAAGTTTTTGATGACCCAAACCGCTGTGCCACAGCAGAAACCAAATTACATAATTTGCGCCAAGGACGTCGCTCTGTTGCGGAATACACATCGGAGTTCCGTCGCTGGGTGGCCGACACCACCTGGAATCCAGCGGCCCAGAGAAGTCAATTTCGACGAGGGTTATCAGAACCAGTGAAAGACGAGCTTGCCAGGGTTGAGACCCCTGACCAGTTGGAGGACTTTATTCAACTATGTATCCGGATTGACCAGAGACTTACTGAAAGGACAAAGGAGAGACTGCGAGCACTTGGGAATAGCCCTGGCTTCTCATTTTCAGCATCGGACCACCAAGAAAAGACGCAAGGCGTGTCTGAACCGATGCAGATCGACGTCATCCGAAGACCACTCTCTGCACAGGAGAAGGAGAGGCGACGTGCAGAACATCTCTGCCTCTATTGTGGGGACCCTGGACACTATGCCATCAACTGTCCTAACAAAAGGACTATAGCCTTTACCAACAACAGGTCTGCCAGCAATATGGACCTTTCTCAGCAGTCGGATTCCATCTTGCAGACTATCTCATCAGTAACGCCAGAAATAGACAAAATACATACTACATCATCTCATTTTGTAATCCCCATTCAGGTTGTAATGGGCACCCAAAAAAATACAATGCTCTGCCCTGTTGGATTCGGGAGCAGGAGGGAATTTTATGGACTTAAAATTTACACGTGATAATAATATTTCCAGTAGGACCAAATCCACACCAATTGAAATGGAAACGGTGGATGGATCACCCTTGTCTTCTGGACCTGTCACGCATGAGACAATCGAACTGGAGATTTGTATCGAACCGGATCATCATGAAGCTGTCAGTTTCCACCTTATCTCATCTCCGAAATTTCCGGTTATTCTAGGGATCCCCTGGTTTTCAGTCCATAACCCTTCTATCAACTGGGCATCAAGGACCATCACCTTTCCATCTGACTACTGTAAGAATAATTGTCATAAGGAACCCCCTGTTCTCCAACAAGTCCAAATCTCTGAGATTTCGCATGAGAAGGAAGAGAAACTACCACCTCAATATCAGCAGTTCTCTGATGTCTGCAGTAAGAAGAAAGCAGATCAATTACCTCCTCACCGTCCTTATGACTGTCCCATTGAATTGCTGCCAGGAGCAACCATTCCATTTGGACGGATTTACAATCTTTCGAACCTGAATTGAAGGTATTAAGAAAGTTCCTGGATGAAAATTTAGAGAAAGGCTTTATTCGACCTTCCACATCTCCAGCTGGGGCACCCCTGTTCTTTGTTGAAAAGAAAGACTCCACTCTGCGGCCATGTATTGACTACAGAGAGATGAATAATATCACTGTCAAGAATCGCTACCCGCTACCCTTGATTCCTGAACTATTTGAGAGACTCCGTTCTGCGAAAATCTTTACGAAGCTGGATCTTAGAGGGGCTTACAACCTCATACGGATTCGCCCAGGAGATGAGTGGAAGACCGCCTTCAGAACGAGATATGGACATTTTGAATCTCTGGTTATGACCTTTGGTCTTAGCAATGCCCCAGCCACCTTTCAACATTTTATTAATGATGTATTTCGAGATTTCTTGGACCAATTCGTTGTGGCTTATCTCGATGACATTCTTATATTTTCAGACACCTTGGAAGAGCATCGCAGGCACGTCCAGTTAGTCTTGGAACGACTACAGGAGAACCATCTTTACATTAAACTTGAAAAATGTGAGTTTTAACAAACCAGTATCCAATTTCTGGGATATATCATCTCCCCAGAAGGTCTGAGCATGGATCCCGGCAAAATCAATGCTGTAGTGGACTGGCCTGTTCCAAGAAATTTAAAAGACGTCCAGCGTTTCATAGGATTTGCAAATTTTTACCGAAAATTTATAAAGAACTTTTCACGGATCATACTACCAATTACTACACTAACAAAAAAGACCAAAGCATTTTTCTGGTCTCCGGAGGCACAGGAGGCTTTTGACAAATTGAAAACTCTTTTTAGGTCTGCTCCATTGTTAGTACACCCAAATCCTGAATTGCCATTTACTGTCGAAGTGGACGCCTCGGACTCTGCAGTAGGAGCCATTCTGTCTCAGCGAGTTGGGGACAAAATGCAACTTCACCCATGTGCGTTTCTTTCCCACACCATGTCATCTGCAGAAAAGAACTACGACATCGGTAATAAAGAACTGTTAGCCATTAAAGTTGCCTTCTCCGAATGGAGACATCTTTTGGAAGGTGCCAATCACCCTGTGACTGTCCTCACGGACCACAAGAATCTTGAATTCCTCCGTACAGCAAAAAGATTGTCTGCAAGACAAGCACGATGGGCCTTATTTTTCTCAAGATTCAATTTTATAATTTCTTACCGGCCTGGTTCAAGAAATGGCAAGGCTGACGCCCTGTCCAGGATGTGTTCGGAACCTCAGGAGAGGTCTAGTAATGACGATACAATTCTAGGCCCTAAAATTTTTTTGGGAATATTGCACTCTAGAGGACTATGTAATAGAATTAAAGATGGATATCAAGAGGACTCTTTCCTTAACCATCCTTCGGAAGACGTCGATCTTTCATTCAAAGAGGGGTTTTGGATGCAGAAACACAAAATATATGTACCTGAATCTTCTCGCCTTGAAGTCCTCAAAAGTGTCCATGATTCTAAACTGGCAGGACATCCTGGAGTTGCAAAAACACAAGACTTACTACTTCGTTTCTTTTGGTGGCCTAATTGTAGGAAGGACGTGAGGAAATATGTTTCAACCTGTTTAACATGCGCACGAAACAAGACCCCACGATCGTCTCCTCTAGGACTCTTGCAACCACTTCCAGTTCCATCCAGGCCTTGGGGATCTATTTCCATGGATTTTATTGTGGAACTACCCCTTCCAAACAGATGACCGTCATCCTTGTCATAGTGGACCGACTCACAAAAATGGCCCACTTTATTCCAACTGAAGGAATTCCTACTGCTGAAAAAACTGCAGAACTGATAATCAAAGAGGTATTCAGGTTACATGGAATTCCTGACAGCGTGGTGTCTGACAGAGGCGTTCAGTTTACGTCAAAATTTTGGAAGAGTTTCTGTACAGCCTTGGGAGTCACGGTGAATCTTTCTACCGCTTTCCATCCTCAGTCCAATGGCCAGACGGAGAGAACGAACCAGACTTTGGAGCAATACCTCCGTTGCTTCGTTTCCTATCTTCAGGATGACTGGGTGGACTATTTACCAACAGCAGAGTTTGCCTACAACAACTCCATACATAGCGCTACATCTCAAACCCCATTTTTGCTAATTATGGAGTACATCCAGTATTTATCCCTAATCTGCCAGTGAACACTCCCATTCCTGCTGTAAATGACAGGCTTGCAAAATTACAGGAATCCCAGAAGGAATTATCAGAGATATTACTCAAGACCCAGGAAGTATATAAGGAAGCAGCAGATAAACATCGGAGAGTGCCCCCTGCTCTTCAGGTTGGAGACAAAGTTTGGCTGTCCACTAAAAACCTTAAGACACATGTGCCATCCTCCAAATTGGGTCAGAAATTCATTGGACCTTTTCAAATTTCTGCAAAAATTAACCAGGTTGCTTTTCGTTTAAAACTTCCCAACAATCTAAAGATTCATCCAGTGTTTCACATATCCTTGCTCAAACCCTTCTGTGAAAACCCGTTTCCAGGAAGAATTCAGCCACCTCCTCCACCAGAAAGGATCCGTGGTGAAGAAGAATACATTGTGGATAAGATTCTGGACTCCCGAAAATTCAGAGGTAAACTGCAGTATCTGGTGCAGTGGAAGGGTTACGGACCAGAGGAAAATTCATGGGAACCAAGGGACAACGTCCATGCTCCTAGACTAACAAGAGCCTTTCATCAGAGGTACCCGGATAAGCCAGCTCCTGAGATGTCCAGAGGCCATCCTGGAAGGAGGGGAGTACTGTCAGGAGTCGAACTCAGTACCTCTTGTCTACTGGCCAGCAGCTCTACCATCTGAGCTATTCTGCTGGCTGCAAAGTTCCTTGCTGAACCCAGATACCATTAGACTGTTCTTCCTGATTGGCTACACCTAGTGCTCTCTTGATTGGGCCTCTGATTGCCAATTACACACCCTATATAAACCTGGCCCTGTGGGTGTGTCATTGCGAGATTATTGAGCTCCAAGCCTTTAGTCAAGCGTTTCCTGCTGATCCATTGCTACAAACACTGCTCTCCTGTGAACCGACCTCGGCCTGCCTTCTGCTATGCTCTCCGCCTGATCCATTGCTACAAACACTGCTCTCCTGTGAACCGACCTCGGCCTGCCTTCTGACTACGCTCTCCGCCTGATCCATTGCTACAAACACTGCTCTCCTGTGTACCGACCTCCGGCTGCCACCTGACTACGTTATCTGCCTGCTCCTCTGTTACCGAACTGCCTTTCCTGTGTACCGACCTCCGGCTGCCACCTGACTACGTTATCCGCCTGATCCATTGCTACCAACACTGCTTTCCTGTGTACCGACCTCCGGCTGCCATCTGACTACGCTACCTGCCTCTGCTTCCCCTAGTGTTTGCAGTAACATCGGCTCCAACCCAGACGGGATCTTGACATCTTTCTTTCTCTCTGTTCTTTTTCTTTCTTTCTCTCTGTTCTTTCTTTCCCCTCTTTCTTTCTATCTCTCTGTTTCTTTCTTTTTCTCTATCTCTCTGTTCTTTCTTTCCCCTCTTTCTTTTCTCTCTCTCTGTTCTTTCCCCTCTTTCTTTCTTTCTTTCTTCCTTTCTCTCTGTTCTTTTTTTCTTTCTCTCTCTCTTTCCCCTCTTTCTTTCTCTCTCTCTGTTCTTTCTTTCCCCTCTTTCTTTCCCCTCTTTCTTTCTCTCTGTTCTTTCTCTCTCTCTGTTCTTTCTTTCCCATATTTCTCTCTGTTCTTTTTTTCTTTCTCTCTGTTCTTTCTTTCCCCTCTTTCTTTCTATCTCTCTTTTCTCTTTCCCCTTTCTTTTTCTCTTTCTTTCTTTCTCTCTCTTCTTTCTTTCCCCTCTTTCTTTCTCTTTCTTTCTGTTCTTTCTTTCCCATCTTTCTTTCTCTCTGTTCTTTCTTTCCCATCTTTCTTTCTCTCTCTGTTCTTTTTCTTTCTTTCTCTCTGTTCTTTCTTTCCCTCTTTCTATCTCTCTGTTCTTTCTTTCTTTCTTTCTTTCTCTCTCGTTCTTCTTCTCTCTGTTCTTTCTTCCCTCTCTTCTTTCTTTTTCTCTCTCTCTCTTTTTCTCTTTCTTCCTCTCTGTTCTTTTTCCCTCTTCTCTCTATCTTTCTTTTCTCTTTCTTCCTCTTCTTTCTTTTTTCTTCTTTCTTTCTCTTCTTCTTTCTTTCTTTCTCTCTCTCTGTTCTTTCCCTTTTCTTTCTTTCCTGTTCTTTTTTTCTTTCTCTCTCTCTCTGTTCTCTTTCTTTCTTTCTCTCTCTGTTCTTTCTTTCTTTCCCCTTTTTCTTTCTTTCTCTCTGTTCGTTCTTTCCCCCTTTCTTTCTCTCTCTATTCTTTCTTTCTTTTCCTTGGTCTTTCTTTCTTTGTTCTTTCTTTCCCCTCTTTCTCTCTCCCTTCTGTTCTTTCTTTTCTCTCTGTTCTTCTTTCCTCTTCTTTCTTTCTTTCTTCTTCTTTTCTTTCTTTCTTTTTTCTCTCTTCTTTCTTTCTTCTGTTCTTTCTTTCCCTCTTCTTTCTCCCTCTCTTTCTTTCTTTCTCTCTCTTTCTCCTTTCCCCTCTTTCTCTCTCTTCTTTCTGTTCTTTCTTTCTCTCTCTGTTCTGTCTTTCTCTCTTTCTTTCTCTGTTCTTTCTTTCCCATCTGTCTTCTCTCTTCCTCTCTCTGTTCCTTTCTTTCCCCTCTTTCTCTCTCTCTCCCTCTCTGTTCTTTCTTTCCTCTCTTCTTTTCTCTCTTTCCTTTCTTTCTGTTCTCCTTTCCTCTGTCTTTCTTTCTCCTCTTTCTTTCTTTCCCTCTTTCTTCTCTTCCTCTCTGTTCTTTCTTTCCCCTCTTTCTTTTTTCTCTCTGTTCTTTTTCGTCCCTCTTTCTCGTTCTTTCTTTCTTCCCATCTTTCTTCTCTCTTTCTTTCCGCTCTTTCTTCTCTGTTCTTCTTTCCCTTTCTTCTCCACTTTCTCTTCCCTCTTTGTTTTCTTTCTCTCTCTACTTTCTCTCTGTTATTTCTGCTTTCCCTCTTTCTCTCTCTCTCCTTTCTCTCTGTTTTCTTTTTTCTCTCTCTGTTCTTTCTTTTACTCAGTACCAGTGTGCCCACAGTACCAGTCACTGTGCCCTCAGTACCAGTCAGTGTGATCACCAGTGCTAAATGGGTGTGGTTGGGGGCGTGGACATGGGTGTGACTAGTTGGGAAATGGGTGTGGTCGGGGCGTGGCCTAAAATATGCAGTGGCGTGCTGTGCGCTCCGCAAACTTTGTCCCTCTTTTCCATCTTCAAAAGTTGGGAGGTATGGTAAAAATAGGCTCTGTGACTTTAAGAGTCCCTCCTTCATAAATGAAGCAACATGGGTCTGCTTATGTGTCACACACCACATGGCCAGCTAGGGTTGTTAAATGTTACAATCAGGGCTGCCACTATGAATTTCGGGGCCCCATACTGGCAAACTTTTCAGGGCCCCCTTGAGACTCCGCCCAGGCTCCACCTCAGCGCCGCCTCCACCCCTTGAACTATCCACAGTCAAAAGATTTTTTAAGCCGCCACCACGACAAGGTAGACTCTTTTGGCCGGGCCCTACTCTACTCTAACCCATTAAACATTTGTTCAAATATCCAATACAATTTAGGTATATTTTTATTTATTTTTCAATTTTTAAAAGACCAATAATATCACATACAGTGGACAAATACCACCGCACCATGACTAGACCCCATATTACCATCACATAGTGACCAAATAATAGCACATACAAGGAACAAATACCACCACACCATGTCCAGACCACATATTACCACCATATAGTGACCAATAATATCACAGACAAGGAACAAATACCACCACACCATGACCAGACCACATATTACCACCACATAGTGACCACATAGCACATACAAGGAGCAAATACGGCCACACCATGGACGGACAACATATTACCACCACATAGTGACTGAACACTACAATACTGATGCAGTGTCTGTGTACAAGTAATGGTGATCACCAGTGACATTATACACAGGAGCTCTGTATATAGTGTATAATGTAAAGGTAATACAGTGATCACTGGTGACATTGTACACAGGACCGCTGTATATAGTATACAGTGTATAGTGTCAGTGTATAGGTAACACACTGACTCACCAGTGACGTCTCTAGGTGAAGTCTTTCATCTTCGCTTTTAATCTTCATCCAGCACAGACCGCCATCACTTCTTCCAGCCAGGGCTCATCTCTGCAGGAAATAACAGTTATCTAGAAAACCGCTTGCAGAACACATTACTTATTTTTTTCCCAAATTGTAAACTACACCAGATGAAGAAAAAAAGTCAACAGTGTCGCTCTGCACAGTAACAGGACCACCCTCCCATTTATAACAGTATCCTCAAAAAATAAAATAAATACATCACTGCAGTAATAATATCCCTAAATTAGCCCCTATTGTAATAATATCTCCCATCCTGGCCCCTGTGTGTCTCATTTCTGGCTCCAGCCATATGTTCTCCTACCCTGCCCTATGATCCTGTCCCATCTGTCCCCATTGTATCCATCCAGCCCCATGATCCTGCACCATCTGTCTCCATCCTGCCTCATGATCCTGCCCCAGACCATCTGTCCCATGATCCTGCCCCATCTGTCCCCATCGTATCCATCCTGCCCCATGATCCTGCACCATCTGTCTCCATCCTGCCCCAGACTATCTGTCCCATGATCCTGCCCCATCTGTCCCCATCGTATCCATCCTGCTCTATCTGTCCCCATCGTATCCATCCTGCCCCATGATCCTGCACCATCTGTCTCCATCTTGCCCAATGATCCTGCTGCATCTGTCCCATGATCCTGCCCCATCTGTCCCCATCGTATCCATCCTGCCTCATGATTCTGCACCATCTGTCTTCATCTTGTCCCATCTGTCTCCATCTTGCCCATGATCCTGCCCCATCTATCTCCATCCTGCCCCAGGCCATTTGTCTGATGATCCTGCCCCATCTGTCTCCATCTTGCCCATGATCCTGCACCATCTATCTCCATCCTGCCCAGGCCTTTTGTCCCATGATCCTGCCCCATCTGTCCCATGATCCTGCCCCATCATATCCATCCTATCCCATGATCCTGCACCATCTGTCTCCATCTTGCCCTATGATCCTGCCCCATCTGTCTCCATCCTGCACCATGTCTCCAATCCTGCCCCGTGTCTCCATCCTGCCCCCGTGTCTCCAATCCTGCCCCGTGTCTCCATCCTGCCCCCATGACTCCATCCTGCCCCAGCGACTCCATCCTGCCCCAGTGACTCCATCCTGCCCCAGTGACTCCATCCTGCCCCAGTGACTCCATCTTGCCCCCTAGTGACTCCATCTTGCCCCCCTAGTGACTCCATCTTGCCCCCTAGTGACTCCATCCTGCCCCCGGTGACTCCATCCTGTCATGGTATAGGACATGGTTAATGTCCTGTCCATTCAGGGTTAACTTTTGCTGGCCTCCCTTTGGGTCTGGGTGGGTATTTATACCCAGTCCAGAGGGAGATTCTCTGTCAGCTATACTTTCTTTGTGACTGTGTATTTGACTCCTGTTGTGAATGGGTTTGAGATGAGTTCTGAGCAGAGGCTCCCTCTGGTGGTTACAAGCGGTGCTAGTGAAGATTGTGAGGACTGGGAATCAGGTGTTACTGACTGGTCTTATATAAGGGAGTCATTTTCCCATCAGGGTTGCCGGTGATCAATTGTTCTGGTCTGAATCCTTCATTCCAGTTTCCCTTGTAGCCTGCTGTGTCGTTTCTGCATCTCCTGCTTACAGATAAGACTTTTGCTTCTTTTGTGTTTGTGCTATATTTTTGCATTTTGTACTGCACTTCTTTGGGGTGCCTTCAGGGTCCCCTCTGGGGGCTTCTGCCCTCTCAGTTTAGTTCAGCCACTGAGTTTTGTTC
This sequence comes from Oophaga sylvatica, assembly GCA_033576555.1. NCBI lineage: Eukaryota > Metazoa > Chordata > Amphibia > Anura > Dendrobatidae > Oophaga > Oophaga sylvatica. The sequence goes on from JARQOD010001660.1 coordinate 51,697, forward strand.
TTTTGCTTTTTCCAGTTTTTTCAGTGGCTGCTGTTTTGATTTTGTTACACCAGAGAACTAATTTAGGTGGTAGAGGTCGTGTGATCTCAGGTGATTTTGAAATTAGTAGAGTTGGTGCTTTTCAGGGTTTTCTGGGATTGCAGTAAGTACCCTTCCTATCCTTTTCTATTTAGATAGTTTGGGCCCCAGCTTTGCTCATACTATTTTCTTTCTGTGTCAGTATTTCCTCTTGTCTAACCGCCATTACATGTTTGGGGGCTTTCTATTATCTTTGGGTTCTGCTCCGGGGCAGATAGCTTTCCTGTTTCTGTCTTTAGGTGTAGTTAGTTTCTCAGGCTGTGACGAGGCGTCTAGGACCAACGTAGGAACGCTCCACGGCTGCCTCTAGTTGTGGTGGTTAGTCAGGGTACTGCAATCTCATAGATTCCAACTGCTCTGGTGTATTGCCTTTTTGCCTGCTCTCCTCAGCTACCGAAACATAACAGTATCACCGGCCTAAAGAATTGAAAATTGTATGGTACTCACAGAAGGGAAAAATATTGTGAAAGAGGGAAGGTTGTCAGAGTTGTCAGAGATATTTTTCTGTTTGTTGCATTTTTTTTTTTTTTTTTCCCTCTGTATCTCTGGGTGCTGGGGAGGATCTTTTCTCCCAATGGAGTTTGCACGGTTGTCTGGCCGTGTGGATCAGCTTGCCACTGAGGTTCAGAGTATTGCTGCATATCTTGCTAGGTTGCCTGTTGTGGAACCTAAGATCCCCATGCCAGATTTGTTTTTGGGGGATCGAGCTAAGTTTCAGAATTTCAAAAATAATTGTAAGTTGTTTTTTGCCTTAGGATCTAAGTCCTCAGGAAGCGCAGTGCAGCAGGTTCAAATTATCATCTCTCTCCTGCGCGGCGATCCTCAGGATTGGGCTTTTTCCCTGATACCTGGGGATCCTGTTTTGAGTGATGTTGATGCGTTTTTTCAGGCTTTGGGGTTATTGTACGATGAGCCTAATGTCACTGATCAAGCTGAAAAACCTTGTTGGCATTAAATCAGGGGCTTGATGACGCTGAGTTATACTGTCAGAGATTCCGTAGGTGGGCAGTCCTGACCAAATGGAATGACGACGCTTTGGCGGCCCTTTTCCGGAAGGGTCTGTCAGATAATGTAAAGGATGTTATGGTGGGATTCCCTGTCCCCTCTGGTCTCAATGATTCTATGTCATTAGCGATTCAAATTGACAGACGTTTGCGTGAGCGGAGAAGTATGCGTGGAATGGTGTTGCCTTGTGAACCAGCTTCTGAACCCATGCAGTGTGATGGAGTGGTGTCTGGGGCACAGCGTCATGAGTTTCGAAAGCGCAATGGGTTATGTTTCTACTGTGGTGATGCCTCTCATGCTATTTCAGTCTGCCCTAAGCGGGGAAGACGTTTTGCACGCTCAGTTGTCTTGGGTAGTGTTCAGACTAAGTTTTTATTAACTGTCACTCTGATATGCTCTCTGTCCTCATTTTCTGCTCAGGCTTTCGTTGATTCTGGAGCAGCTATTAACCTGATGGATTATGATTTTGCTAAACGTTGTGGGTTTCCCTTGATACCCCTACAGAAGTCTATTCCCCTACTGGGGATCGATTCTACCCCTTTGGCTGAGAATAAACCCCAGTTTTCTACTCAGGTGATAATGAGGGTTGAACCTGATCACCAGGAGTGCTGCAAATTTTTGGTTCTATATAATCTGCATGACATTATCGTGCTGGGTTTCCCTTGGTTACAGTCTCATAATCCTGTTTTGGATTGGAAATCTGTGTCTGTAACCAGTTGGGTCTGCCAATGTGTTAATACCAACACTCCTGTTTTTTCTGCCTCCCCCCAGGCTCAGGATGTTCCTGACTTTTTGTTTGATTTTTCTGATGTGTTTAGCGAAAGTAAATCTGCATCCTTTGCCTCCCCATAGGAGCTATGACTGCGCTATTGAATTAGTGCCGGGTAGTAAATTCCCTAAAGGTCGCCTTTTTAACTTGTCTGTACCTGAACATGACGCTATGCGGTCTTATATCAAGGAATCATTGGAGAAGGGTCATATCAGACCATCCTCTTCACCCTTAGGTGCCGGTTTTTTCTTTGTGGCCATAAAAGATGGTTCATTAAGGCCGTGTATTGATTATCGTCTCTTGAACAATATTACTGTGAAATATCAATACCCGTTACCCTTGATTTCTGACCTGTTTTCCAGGGTGAAAAACGCTACTTGGTTTACCAAGCTTGACCTCAGGGGGGCGTATAACCTTATTCGCATTAAGCACGGGGATGAATGGAAGACGGCATTCAATACCCCTGAAGGGCATTTTGAGTACCTAGTGATGCCCTTTGGGCTCACTAATGCTCCTTCCGTCTTCCAGTCCTTCATGAATGACATTTTCAGGGATTTTGTGGATAAATTTCTGATTGTTTATTTCGATGATATCTTGATTTTTTCTAATGACTGGGACTCTCATGTGAAACATGTTCGAACTGTATTCCAGATTTTGAGAGAGAATGCTCTGTATGTGAAGGGATCAAAGTGTCTTTTTGGCGTACAGAGGATCTCATTTCTGGGATTCATTTTGTCCCCATCTGTTATTGAAATGGACCCGGTCAAGGTTCAGGCCATCTGTGATTGGGTCCAACCTACTTCATTAAAGGCTCTTCAGAGATTTTTGGGTTTTGCCAATTTTTATCGTAAATTTATTGGTAATTTCTCGGTTATTGTTAAACCATTAACTGATTTGACCAGAAAGGGTTCTGATGTGGTGAATTGGCCTCCTGAGGCAGTCTCTGCATTTCAGGAACTTAAGCAGAGATTCACTTCTGCTCCTGTTCTACGGCAGCCTGATGTTTCTCTGCCATTTCAGGTGGAGGTTGATGCCTCTGAAATTGGGGCAGGTGCCGTTTTGTCCCAAAAAGATCCAGAGACCTCTAAAAGTAACCCTTGTGCCTTTTTCTCTCGAAAATTTTCTCCTACTGAACGTAATTATGACGTGGGTAATCGGGAGTTGTTGGCCATGAAGTGGGCTTTTGAAGAGTGGAGACATTGGCTGGAGGGAGCCAAACATCAGGTGGTGGTCCTTACGGACCATAAGAATCTGGTCTATCTGGAATCTGCCAAGCGACTCAATCCTAGACAGGCCAGGTGGGCCTTGTTTTTCACACGTTTTAATTTTGTGGTTTCCTTTCTTCCTGGCACTAAGAATGTTAAGGCGGATGCCCTCTCGAGGAGTTTCCTTGCGGACTCTCCTGAGTTATCTGATCCTTCTGTTATTTTGAAAGAGGGTGTAGTTCTTTCCGCCATCTCGCCCAATTTGAGACTTGCTCTGGAGGGGTGTCAGGAGGATAGGCCCGAGCGCTGCCCTGTTGGAAAATTGTTTGTCCCGGACCAATGGAAAAAGAGTGTGATGTCTGAGATTCATTGTTCCGCATTGGCTGGGCATCCCGGAATTTTTGGTACCAGAGACTTGGTTAGTCGGTCCTTTTGGTGGCCTACTGTCAGGAGTCGAACCCAGTACCTCTTGTCCACTGGCCAGCAGCTCTACCATCTGAGCTATTCTGCTGCTGCAAAGTTCCTTGCTGAACCCAGATACCATTGACTGTTCCTCCTGATTGGCTACACCTAGTGCTCTCTTGATTGGGCCTCTGATTGCCAATTACACACCCTATATAAACCTGGCCCTGTGGGTGTGTCATTGCGAGATTATTGTGCTTCCAGCCTTTAGTCAAGCTCTTTCTCCTGCTGTTCCTGCTGTTACAAACACTGCTCTCCTGTGTACCGACCTCCTGCTGCCACCTGACTACGTTATCTGCCTGTTCCTCTGCTACCGAACTGCCTTTCCTGTGTACCGACCTCCGGCTGCCACCTGACTACGTTATTTGCCTGCTTCCCTGCTACAAACACTGCTTTCCTGTGTACCGACCTCGGCCTGCCTTCTGACTACGCTACCTGCCTCTGCTTTCCCTAGTGTTTGCAGTAACATCGGCTCCAACCCAGACGGGATCCTGACAGAATAATCTCGAGCCAAAATGGAGTCCGCTGTGAACACCCTGAGGCGGCAAGTTACGGAGCTTCAAAGTTTTTGTACTGACTCTCAAGGAAAATATGCCAAGTTACAAACTGATTTCACGGCGATACAACAGGAAGTAATTGAGCTACAAAAACAACTACTGGACGTGCGCAATTCAGGGTCCGAATCAAATGCGCGGCTGCCGCTGCCTGCAAAGTTCAGTGGGGATCGCAAGCAGTACCGAGGATTCCTCAATCAATGCCGCATATACTTCCAGATGCAACCTGCTCCCTTTACCAGTGAGAGGAAGAAAGTTTTTTTCATGATAAATCTCCTGACGGATGAAGCTCTTGCTTGGGCTTCACCTTATGTAGAAAAGGACTATGCCCTCCTTAATGACCTGGAAGCTTTCATCGCAGCTATGAATCAAGTTTTTGATGACCCAAACCGCTGTGCCACAGCAGAAACCAAATTACATAATTTGCGCCAAGGACGTCGCTCTGTTGCGGAATATACATCGGAGTTCCGTCGCTGGGTGGCCGACACCACCTGGAATCCAGCGGCCCAGAGAAGTCAATTTCGACGAGGGTTATCAGAACCAGTGAAAGACGAGCTTGCCAGGGTTGAGACCCTGACCAGTTGGAGGACTTTATTCAACTATGTATCCGGATTGACCAGAGACTTACTGAAAGGAGAAAGGAGAGACTGCGAGCACTTGGGAATAGCCCTGGCTTCTCATTTTCAGCATCAGACCACCAAGAAAAGACGCAAGTTGTGTCTGAACCGATGCAGATCGACGTCATCCGAAGACCACTTTCTGCACAGGAGAAGGAGAGGCGACGTGCAGAACATCTCTGCCTCTATTGTGGGGACCCTGGACACTATGCCATCAACTGTCCTAACAAAAGGACTATAGCCTTTACCAACAACAGGTCTGCCAGCAATACGGACCTTTCTCAGCAGTCGGATTCCATCTTGCAGACTATCTCATCAGTAACGCCAGAAATAGACAAAATACATACCACATCATCTCATTTTGTAATCCCCATTCAGGTTGTAATGGGCACCCAAAAAATACAATGCTCTGCCCTGTTGGATTCGGGAGCAGGAGGAAATTTTATGGACTTAAAATTTACACGTGATAATGATATTTCCAGTAGGACCAAATCCACACCAATTGAAATGGAAACTGTGGATGGATCACCTTTGTCTTCTGGACCTGTCACGCATGAGACAATCGAACTGGAGATTTGAAGCTGTCAGTTTCCACCTTATTTCATCTCCGAAATTTCCGGTTATTCTAGGGATCCCCTGGTTTTCAGTCCATAACCCTTCTATCAACTGGGCATCAAGGACCATCACCTTTCCATCTGACTACTGTAAGAATAATTGTCATAAGGAACCCCCTGTTCTCCAACAAGTCCAAATCTCTGAGATTTCGCATGAGAAGGAAGAGAAACTACCACCTCAATATCAGCAGTTCTCTGATGTCTGCAGTAAGAAGAAAGCAGATCAATTACCTCCTCACCGTCCTTATGACTGTCCCATTGAATTGCTGCCAGGAGCAACCATTCCATTTGGACGGATTTACAATCTTTCTGAACCTGAATTGAAGGTATTAAGAAAGTTCCTGGATGAAAATTTAGAGAAAGGCTTTATTCGACCTTCCACATCTCCAGCTGGGGCACCCCTGTTCTTTGTTGAAAAGAAAGACTCCACTCTGCGGCCATGTATTGACTACAGAGAGATGAATAATATCACTGTCAAGAATCGCTACCCGCTACCCTTGATTCCTGAACTATTTGAGAGACTCCGTTCTGCGAAAATCTTTACGAAGCTGGATCTTAGAGGGGCTTACAACCTCATACGGATTCGCCCAGGAGATGAGTGGAAGACCGCCTTCAGAACGAGATATGGACATTTTGAATCTCTGGTTATGACCTTTGGTCTTAGCAATGCCCCAGCCACCTTTCAACATTTTATTAATGATGTATTTCGAGATTTCTTGGACCAATTCGTTGTGGCTTATCTCGATGACATTCTTATATTTTCAGACACCTTGGAAGAGCATCGCAGGCACGTCCAGTTAGTCTTGGAACGACTACAGGAGAACCATCTTTACATTAAACTTGAAAAATGTGAGTTTGAACAAACCAGTATCCAATTTCTGGGATATATCATCTCCCCAGAAGGTCTGAGCATGGATCCCGGCAAAATCAATGCTGTAGTGGACTGGCCTGTTCCAAGAAATTTAAAAGACGTCCAGCGTTTCATAGGATTTGCAAATTTTTACCGAAAATTTATAAAGAACTTTTCACGGATCATACTACCAATTACTACACTAACAAAAAAGACAAAGCATTTTTCTGGTCTCCGGAGGCACAGGAGGCTTTTGACAAGTTGAAAACTCTTTTTAGTCTGCTCCATTGTTAGTACACCCAAATCCTGAATTGCCATTTACTGTCGAAGTGGACGCCTCGGACTCTGCAGTGGGAGCTATTCTGTCTCAGCGAGTTGGGGACAAGATGCAACTTCACCCATGTGCGTTTCTTTCCCACACCATGTCATCTGCAGAAAAGAACTACGACATTGGTAATAAAGAACTGTTAGCCATTAAAGTTGCCTTCTCCGAGTGGAGACATCTTCTGGAAGGTGCCAATCACCCTGTGACTGTCCTCACGGACCACAAGAATCTTGAATTCCTCCGTACAGCAAAAAGATTGTCTGCAAGACAAGCACGATGGGCCTTATTTTTCTCAAGATTCAATTTTATAATCTCTTACCGGCCTGGTTCAAGGAATGGCAAGGCTGACGCCCTGTCCAGGATGTGTTCGGAACCTCAGGAGAGGTCTAGTAATGATGATACAATTCTAGGCCCTAAAAATTTTTTGGGAATATTGCACTCTAGAGGACTAGGTAATAGAATTAAAGATGGATATCAAGAGGACTCTTTCCTTAACCATCCTTCGGAAGACGTCGATCTTTCATTCAAAGAGGGGTTTTGGATGCAGAAACACCAAATATATGTACCTGAATCTTCTCGCCTTGAAGTCCTCAAAAGTGTCCATGATTCTAAACTGGCAGGACATCCTGGAGTTGCAAAAACATAAGACTTACTACTTCGTTTCTTTTGGTGGCCTAATTGTAGGAAGGACGTGAGGAAATATGTTTCAACCTGTTTAACATGCGCACGAAACAAGACCCCACGATCGTCTCCTCTAGGACTCTTGCAACCACTCCCAGTTCCATCCAGGCCTTGGGGATCTATTTCCATGGATTTTATTGTGGAACTACCCCTTCCAAACAGATGACCGTCATCCTTGTCATAGTGGACCGACTCACAAAAATGGCCCACTTTATTCCAACTGAAGGAATTCCTACTGCTGAAAAAACTGCAGAACTGATGATCAAAGAAGTATTCAGGTTACATGGAATTCCTGACAGCGTGGTGTCTGACAGAGGCGTTCAGTTTACGTCAAAATTTTGGAAGAGTTTCTGTACAGCCTTGGGAGTCACGGTGAATCTTTCTACCGCTTTCCATCCTCAGTCCAATGGCCAGACGGAGAGAACGAACCAGACTTTGGAGCAATACCTCCGTTGCTTCATTTCCTATCTTCAGGATGACTGGGTGGACTATTTACCAACAGCAGAGTTTGCCTACAACAACTCCATACATAGCGCTACATCTCAAACCCCATTTTTTGCTAATTATGGAGTACATCCAGTATTTATCCCTAATCTGCCAGTGAACACTCCCATTCCTGCTGTTAATGACAGGCTTACAAAATTACAGGAATCCCAGAAGGAATTATCAGAGATATTGCTCAAGACCCAGGAAGAATATAAGGAAGCAGCAGATAAACATCGGAGAGTGCCCCCTGCTCTTCAGGTTGGAGACAAAGTTTGGCTGTCCACTAAAAACCTTAAGACACATGTGCCATCCTCCAAATTGGGTCAGAAATTCATTGGACCTTTTCAAATTTCTGCAAAATTAACCAGGTTGCTTTTCGTTTAAAACTTCCCAACAATCTAAAGATTCATCCAGTGTTTCACATATCCTTGCTCAAACCCTTCTGTGAAAACCCGTTTCCAGGAAGAATTCAGCCACCTCCTCCACCAGAAAGGATCCGTGGTGAAGAAGAATACATTGTGGATAAGATTCTGGACTCCCGAAAATTCAGAGGTAAACTGCAGTATCTGGTGCAGTGGAAGGGTTACGGACCAGAGGAAAATTCATGGGAACCAAGGGACAACATCCATGCTCCTAGACTAACAAGAGCCTTTCATCAAAGGTACCCGGTAAGCCAGCTCCTGAGATGTCCAGAGGCCATCCTGGAAGGAGGGGAGTACTGTCAGGAGTCGAACCAGTACCTCTTGTCCACTGGCCAGCAGCTCTACCATCTGAGCTATTCTGCTGGCTGCAAAGTTCCTTGCTGAACCCAGATACCATTGACTGTTCTTCCTGATTGGCTACACCTAGTGCTCTCTTGATTGGGCCTCTGATTGCCAATTACACACCCTATATAAACCTGGCCCTGTGGGTGTGTCATTGCGAGATTATTGTGCTTCCAGCCTTTAGTCAAGCTCTTTCTCCTGCTGTTCCTGCTGTTACAAACACTGCTCTCCTGTGTACCGACCTCCTGCTGCCACCTGACTACGTTATCTGCCTGCTCCTCTGCTACCGAACTGCCTTTCCTGTGTACCGACCTCCGGCTGCCACCTGACTACGTTATTTGCCTGCTTCCCTGCTACAAACACTGCTTTCCTGTGTACCGACCTCGGCCTCCCTTCTGACTACGCTACCTGCCTCTGCTTTCCCTAGTGTTTGCAGTAACATCGGCTCCAACCCAGACGGGATCCTGACACCTACCTTGTCTCGTGATGTCAGGGAATTTGTGCAGTCCTGCGGGACTTGCTCTCGCTCCAAGCCTTGCTCTCGCTCTAGTGGTTTGTTGATGCCATTGCCTGTGCCCAAGAGACCATGGACCCATATCTCTATGGATTTCATTTCCGATCTTCCTGTTTCTCAGAGAATGACCACCATCTGGGTAATTTGTGATAGATTTTCCAAAATGATACATCTTGTGCCATTACCTAAGTTGCCTTCCTCCTCTGAATTGGTGCCGTTGTTCCTTCAGCACTGTGGTTCGTTTACACGGCATTCCTGAGAACATTGTGTCTGAGAAAGGAGTCCAGTTTGTTTCCAGATTTTGGAGGACTTTTTGTTCTAAACTGGGTTTTCAATTGTCTTTCTCCTCGGCAATTCATCCTCAGACCAATGGTCAAACTGAGAGAACAAACCAGACATTGGAGACTTATCTAAGATGCTTTGTGTCTGCTGATCAGGATGACTGGGTCTCTTTTTTGCCTTTGGCTGAGTTTGCTCTTAATAATAGGGCTAGCTCTGCCACTTTGATGTCTCCGTTTTTCTGTAATTCTGGGTTTCACCCTCGATTTTCTTCAGGACAGACGGAGGCTTCTGTCTGTCCAGGTGTTGACTCTGTTGTGGAGCGTATGCAACAGATTTGGGACCAGGTAGTGGAGAGGTTGTCCCTCTCTCAGGAGAAGGCCCAGCGGTTTTGCTAACCGGCATAGGACTGATGGTCCTCGGTTTAAAGTGGGGGACTTGGTCTGGTTGTCCTCAAAGAATATTCCTATGAGAGTAGCATCTCCTAAATTTAAGCCTAGGTTCATTGGACCTTATAAGATCATGGAGATTATTAATCCTGTTTCTTTTGGTTTGCTTCTTCCAGGGACATTTAAGATCCATAACGTGTTCCACAAGTCCTTGTTGAAGAGGTTTGTTGAGCCAGTGGTTCCTGCTGCTGTGCCTCCTGACCCTGTTTTGGTTGAGGGCAATCTGGAGTATGTGGTTGAGAAAATATTGGATTCTCGTTTTTCTAGACGGAAACTCCAGTATTTGGTTAAATGGAGAGGTTATGGTCAGGAAGACAATTCTTGGGTGTTTGCTTCGGACATCCATGCTAGGAGACTTATCCGTGCGTATCATAGAACTCATCCTGACCGACCTGGTTGCTCAAATGAGGGTTCGGTGACCCCTCCTCAAGGGGGGGGTACTGTTGTGAATGGGTTTGAGATGAGTTCTGAGCAGAGGCTCCCTCTGGTGGTTACAAGCGGTGCTAGTGAAGATTGTGAGGACTGGGAATCAGGTGTTACTGACTGGTCTTATATAAGGGAGTATTTTCCCATCAGGGTTGCCGGTGATCAATTGTTCTGGTCTGAATCCTTCATTCCAGTTTCCCTTGTAGCCTGCTGTGTCGTTTCTGCATCTCCTGCTTACAGATAAGACTTTTGCTTCTTTTGTGTTTGTGCTATATTTTTGCATTTTGTACTGCACTTCTTTGGGGTGCCTTCAGGGTCCCCTCTGGGGGCTTCTGCCCTCTCAGTTTAGTTCAGCCACTGAGTTTTGTTCTTTTGCTTTTTCCAGTTTTTTCAGTGGCTGCTGTTTTGATTTTGTTACACCAGAGAACTAATTTAGGTGGTAGAGGTCGTGTGATCTCAGGTGATTTTGAAATTAGTAGAGTTGGTGCTTTTCAGGGTTTTCTGGGATTGCAGTAAGTACCCTTCCTATCCTTTTCTATTTAGATAGTTTGGGCCCAGCGTTTGCTCATACTATTTTCTTTCTGTGTCAGTATTTCCTCTTGTCTAACCGCCATTACATGTTTGGGGGCTTTCTATTATCTTTGGGTTCTGCTCCGGGGCAGATAGCTTTCCTGTTTCTGTCTTTAGGTGTAGTTAGTTTCTCAGGCTGTGACGAGGCGTCTAGGACCAACGTAGGAACGCTCCACGGCTGCCTCTAGTTGTGGTGGTTAGTCAGGGTACTGCAATCTCATAGATTCCAACTGCTCTGGTGTATTGCCTTTTTGCCTGCTCTCCTCAGCTACCGAAACATAACAGACTCCCCTGGTTTGCATGTATACTGCTCTGCTTGTTTGATTCCCGTGTATGACCCGGTCTGTTTGTTTCACTCTGCTCTCTGTCTCACGTTTTGCTTATATTGTCTTCTCCGGTTTTGACCTCCTGGCTTGGCTATCGATACTCTGTTACAGTTTTTTCCCTATTGTACTGTCTATTGCCCGCTCTGGTTTACTGATCTATTGCTACGTCCTGACTATCCGTTCTGTCTAATCCTTTGGTACTGTCGTGCTATCTTGTGCTCTGATCTCGGCCTGTCCTGGTTTTCGTCCCTGTCTTTGCCCCTTGGTAACTTTATCTCGTAGTTACCCTGCTAGGAGTTTTCCTGCAGTTCCTAGATCTCTGGAGCTTAGGCCACGCCCCCAGCAGTCATGTGCTGCAGGTCCTGTTAGTCTGCAGTACACATCATCCACTACTGCTGCCTCTGAGAGAAGTGTGGCCGGCTCCGCCCCTTGGCAGTCACATGCTGCGGAAGGTCCTGTTCTACAGAAAACACGTCTACAGGTATCTTGGGGCACAGTTGGTTCACTCAGGACACGTGCACTGGCTCAGTGAGCATGTGCAGTGCGGTGTCCCTGACACATCCTGCCCCGGTGACTCCATCCTGCCCCCGGTGACTCCATCCTGCCCCAGTGATTCCATCCTGCCCCCGTGACTCCATCTTGCCCCAGTGACTCCATCCTGCCCCCCAGTGACTCCATCCTGCCCCCTAGTGACTCCATCCTGCCCCCGGTGACTCCATCCTGCCCCCGGTGACTCCATCCTGCCCCCCCGTGACTCCATCCTGCCCCAGTGATTCCATCCTGCCCCGTGACTCCATCTTGCCCCAGTGACTCCATCCTGCCCCCAGTGACTACATCTTGCCCCCCTAGTGACTCCATCCTGCCCCCCTGTGACTCCATCCTGCCCCAATGATTCCATCCTGCCCCAGTGATTCCATCCTGTCCCCCGTGACTCCATCCTGCACCAGTGACTCCATCCTGCCCCCCCAGTGACTCAATCCTGCCCCCCGTGACTCCATCCTGCCCCCCAGTGATTCCATCCTGCCCCCCCAGTGATTCCATCCTGCCCTACAGTGACTCCATCCTGCCCCAGTGACTCCATCCTGCCCCCCAGTGATTCCATCCTGCCCCCAAGTGATTCCATCCTGCCCCCGTGACTCCATCCTGCCCCCCAGCGATTCCATCCTGCCCCCCCAGCGATTCCATCCTGACCCCCCAGCGATTCCATCCTGCCCCCCAGAGATTCCATCCTGCCCCCCAGTGATTCCATCCTGCCCCCCAGCGATTCCATCCTGCCCCCCCAGCGATTCCATCATGCACCCCAGTGATTCCATCCTGCCCCCCAGCGATTCCATCATGCACCCCAGTGATTCCATCCTGCCCCCCCAGCGAATCCATCCTGCCCCCCCAGCGATTCCATCCTGCCCCCCAGTGATTCCATCCTGCCCCCAGTGATTCCATCCTGCCCCCCCAGCGATTCCATCCTGCCCCCCAGCGATTCCATCCTGCCCCTCCAGCGATTCCATCCTGCCCCCCCAGCGATTCCATCCTGCCCCCCAGCGATTCCATCCTGCCCCCCCCCAGCGATTCCATCCTGCCTCCCCCCAGCGATTCCATCCTGTCCACATTGCCGATTTCAATAAATAAATTAAAAAAAAAAAACGTTCTTCTTACCTGGCCGCGGCGCTCCCGCGGGGTTGATATGTCCTGAGTCCCGACGTTTCAAGTGCGCACTTGCCGGCGAATGACAATGACGTCATACGCCGGCACCGTGCGCGCTGACGTCAGCTGCCAGCCTCCGATTGGCTGGCGGCTTTAACTATTGACTTGCGGGCCCGCACGGGCCTGCAATTCAATAGAGTAACTGAACCTGCGTCTCGGACGTCACGCAGGTTCAGTTACTTCGCCTGTCGCTGGGGCCCGAACAGCAGAGGGGGCCCGGTCTCTTCTGCTGGAGCCCGATCAGCAGAAGAGACGGGGCCCGATGCGGGCCCCCTCTGCTGATCAGGCCCCATACACCAGTCAGGGCTGTCATGTCCTGATGGCGGCCCTGGTTACAATGACATTTCCCAGTGAATGCATTTGTTTTGGGTAAAATCAGTATTAAAGTATCAAAAACGCTTCTAAAACGCTGCGTCGGAACATATCCCAAGTGGTGGAGGAACGTTTTGGTCTGGGGTTAATTATTTTGCCTTATATACAAGTCAATAACATGGAAAGCATGTGCCTTCACATATTTCGCTGCAAAATCAGTTTCGGTTTCGTTTTGGTATGATTTTCGGTGCATTGGAAACAAAGGCATAAAACTCAGACAACATTGTTTACAGCTGTGAAGGTGGAGTCAGGAATGCTTCAGGCGCGATCCTCATGATGTCCCCGTGTCATTTGAGCAGTGTTTCTATCATTTTCAGACGTTTTTAGACCTTTAAAGGACCCCCGGAGTGGATTGCGGCAAAAATGATTGCGCCTCCCATAGACTTACATTGGGCTCGTTGTTCTGTCCGAGTACCCGAGTATTCCAATCTGCTCGACCCGAACAACGAGCTCCCGAGCATTTTAGTGCTCGCTCATCACTAATAATTAATAAAAAATTAGCAGCACTACCAAAAGAAACCAAGTGCAATAAAACCTGTTAAGGTGATGTCCAAACCTCCAAATTAGGAAATAAGAAAAAACAGGCAGCACTCCAAAAATTAAAGTGAAAAACCATGGCTTTACTGATCCATTAGCAGCAAAGTGTTGGCAGATTTCTCTGCCTTTAGCCCCCCGTCACACTAAGCGAGATCGCTGAAGTGTCACCGATTTTGTGACGCAACAGCGACCTAGCCAGCGATCTCGCTATGTGTGACACGCAGCGACGACCGGCCCCCCTGCTGGGTATCGCTGATCGTCGTTGAATGTCCTGGACCATTTTTTCATCGTTGGTCTCCTGCTCTCCAGCACGCATCGCTGTGTGTGACAGCAGGAAACCAACGATCAGCGAGCTGGGAGCTGGTATCCAATGTACATATCGGGTAACTAAGCACCTCGCGGCACCTAGTTACCCGATATGTACCCTGGTTACCAGCTCCCAGCTTCTGCTGTAGAGCGCTGAGAGCCGGTATCTAGGGTACATATCGGGTAACTAGGTGCCGCGCGGTGTTTAGTTACCCGATGTGTACATTGGATATCGGCTCTCAGCGCTCTACAGCAGAAGCTGGGAGCCGGTATTTAGGGTACATATCGGGTAACTAGTTGCCGCGCGGTGCTTAGTTACCCGATGTGTACATTGGATACCAGCTCTCAGCGCTCTACAGCAGAAGCTAAGAGCCGGTATTTAGGGTACATATCGGGTAACTAGGTGCTGCGCGGTGCTTAGTTACCCGATATGTACATTGGATACCAGCGTGCTCGCTGGTCCTGATCGCTGGTGAGTCTGCCCATGTGACAGATCACCAGCGATCAGCTAACGATGTCCCAGCGATCCCATCCACGTTGTATCGTTGGTGGGATCGCTGGAACAATAAAGAGTATGACGGGACCTTTTCTCAAGCTAGATAGATAGACAGACAGACAGACAGACAGACAGACAGACAGACAGACAGAAGATAGATAGATAGATATAGATAGATAGATAGATAGATAGATAGATGATATTTCAAAGAAAATGGAGCAGCATAGTATATACAATACTCAGGGTGCCCTGAGATGTGGGTCTAATAAAGTCCACAACTACTATTGATTCTAAAGGTACTGCCACACTACACAATCCCGCTAGCGATCTCGTTAGCGTCGCATACTAATGAGATCGCTAGCGGGATTGTTTGTATATCGCTGAGTGCGGCTTAACTTAGCGATATCGTTAAGGACGCTATCGTGTTAGCGATCTCCTTAACGACTTTAGCGGTACAAAAGTACCGCTAAATCGCTAAGAAAAGGTGCCACACTCAGCGATAATACTTACCCAGCGGGAGCGCCGACGATGAAATAGGGTCCGGAGCGATTCCAGCGACGAGCGAGATCACAGCAGGAAGCTCGTCGCTGGCAGCTGCCGCACACTACAACATCGCTAACGGGATCGCTAAATAGTGACGTTTTTTAGCGATCCCGTTAGCGATGTTGTTTAGTGTGGCATACCCTTAAGGAGTGCTGCCTATTTTTTTGACATAGATAGATAGATAGATAAGAAACAAAAAGGCAGCACTCCAAAAATGAGGTAGATATGTGCATTTATTCAAGCCAACATGGTGTTCAATGCACATATCTACCTCATTTTTGGAGTGCTGCCTTTTTGTTTCTATGGATTTGGGCAAGTATTGGATGATTTGCTGAAGGATTTTGCACCCAATGTGCTGTTCTATTTTTCTTGTTTAGATAGAAAATTAAATAGAAGATAATAGATAGATAGATAGATAGATAGATAATAGATGATAGATAGATAGATAGATAGATGAAGATAATAGATATATGCAAAAATAAAGGAACAGCACCACAATTATTTATAGTGGGTGCCAAACTTCCAAATGTCCAATATAAAAAGGGCTTGAAAAAGATTCTGTGAACCGAAACGTTGATAAAGTCCACACTTTTTTTCATCTTTATTGGAGTGCTGCTTCTCTTTTTATATGATTGATATAGATGGATACGAGAGATTCTTTGCTACACAGTGGGAGTCAATGGAAATAGTTCACTCTTGTGACAGTCATAGATCTGTTGAGTGGGCGTCCCACAAACATTGTCACCCCTCGATCATCACCTATAGTCCCAGACAATGTTCTTTATCATTCCTGCCATCAGGTTAATTAAGACCCCCTACCACCAAGTGTTGGTTGGGCCTAGACATAGAAAATCTTGTTATGTGCTGATAACACCATACAGGGACCTAAAAAGATCCCCATGGCCAGTATTTGCTCTTCTCTGGGGTAGACAGCCTGGGCTGAGATAAGGCGAGGTGTGTAATTTGACTTCATGCAGTTTGGTGCAGTATTTGTGAAGGACATAGCTCTTCTTTAGCAGTCATATGGAGGTTAATAGATGAATTACAGGTATTATTTGCTAATTGTGATCAGCTAACTTTACTAGGTGCTGTGAAGCTTCCTAATCACATTATCTGGAGGGACTATATATACAGGTGCTTCAGGAAATTTTGGAGCACTTCATGCTTCCCACTGCCGACAAGCTTTTTGTAGATGGAAATGTCATTCTCCAGCAGGACTGCACCTGTCCACACTGCCAAAAGTACCAATACCTGGTTTACAAACAGCAGTATCACTGTGCTTGATTGGCAGCAAACTCGCCTGACCTTAACCCATAGAGAATCTATGGAGTATTGTCAAGAGGAAGATGAGAGACACCAGACCCAACAATGCAGATGAGCTGAAGGCTGCTATCAAAGCAACCTGGGCTTCCATAACACCTCAGCAGTGCACGGCTGATCGCCTCCATGCCACGCCGCATTGATGCAGTAATTGATGCAGAAGGAGCCCCGACCAAGTATTGAGTGCATTTACTGAACATACATTTCAGTAGGACAACATTTCAGATTTTAAAATGATTTTTTCAAGATGGTGTTATAAAGTATTCTAATTTACTGAGATAATGACTTTTGGGTTTTCATTGGCTGTAAGCGATAATCATCAAAATAACAGAAATAAACACATGAAATAGATCACTCTGTAATGACTCTATATAATATAAGAGTTTCACTTTTTGTATTGAAGAACTGAAATAAATTAACTTTTTGATGATATTCTAATTTTGTGAGATGCACCTGTACAGCGGAGCGTTAATAGTCATTCATTCCGACAGTCCCCAATGGGTGTCCA
Organism: Oophaga sylvatica; assembly: GCA_033576555.1. Taxonomy (NCBI): domain Eukaryota; kingdom Metazoa; phylum Chordata; class Amphibia; order Anura; family Dendrobatidae; genus Oophaga; species Oophaga sylvatica. The sequence continues at coordinate 68,454 of JARQOD010001660.1, forward strand.
TTTTTGGACAGAACTTCTATGTTGCATGTGTGTGGCCCAGCTATGTCAGGCACACATAATCCAGGAAAATGCACAGGAAGGTAACCGCAAAAGCTTGATATCCATTCACGTCACTCACACTTTCAGACACACCCATCAGGGGTATAAGAGGTAGTGACACGTAGCAGTCAGGGGATTCAAGCCTTGGGAGACTCAGGAGTGAGTCATTCCCAGTCATTCAAGCTTCCTGTCTTAGGACAGTGCAGATCAGTGTTCAGTGTTCAGTCAGCTTCCTGTCTTAGTACAGAGTAGTTCAGTGTCAGTTCAGTCTGGACTTGGAGGATACTGAGAGCTGTTCAGTGAGCTCTGGAGAAAGCTGGCATTCACATCAAAGCTACAAGTGCTTATGTTAAGAGCGAGAGCAGGGCGAAGGGCACAGTGGAGAAGATAGACGCTAGTGCACCAGGTACCAGATTACCTGCACTAATTCACCGGACACCGGGGTCCGAAGCATTGCTAGCGCTTCACGCCTAGTAACAAGATAACCGGAGGCTTTCTGGACTACAGGTCACAGAAGGTAGCCCTAAGCGCTGATACGTAAACGGAGTCAGGGGGAACAAGGACCTTGAGTGGGACGCTACAAAAGTAGGGACTTAGTTCTCTCAACTTCTGATAATCAGAGACATAGAAGGCTCCACCACAATGTCGGCCGGGCGTTGCAGCTATTGAGTAAGCTGGAGATTGCAGAGTTAACTTCGCTTCATGCAAGTTTGGACTCACATACATATGAAGTAAAGGAGGCCTCTAACCTGCTCAGCGGTGATCCTGAATGTGCATTCTCCACCCCGACCAGCTCCCGGGACCTGCCTGAAACATCTGCAAGTAAAGGTATGGAAAGAGATTGCCTTGTGTGAGACTGTTTCATTTACTACACCCTGCATCACCATAGACTTCCAGGGACCGGTCTCACCTGTGGGAGACCTACCATCTAGCTGCCCCATAACATCCCCTGTGAAGATCCATATAGCAGCGCTGGTCCACTTGATCAGATACCACGGGTGGCGTCACGAACTATTCAATCTACAATTCCCTGTAAATACCCCACATTGCATGATCGCCCAGGGCCACGGACCGAGTCCCGCTGCCAGTGACAACTCCCATAGACTTCTATGGGCTTGGTACCGAGTACCCCATAACCCTGGAACCCACATCGCCTGGTGTGTGCGACTCATCTATTCTTGGCGTCACGAACAGGATCCGAAGCTTGCAATTGTGAGTCCTGTGTGCCTATTGAACTGTTTTGTGAAAAAGACTGTTTGCTGTATTTGGCGCCAAAATTCCGCCATTTTACCGCCATATTCGCGCCCTGAGGCGCTGGTGAAGAAGGTGGGCGTGCATTCGTGGGCATGTACCCCCCTGTGGCGCGAAGGTTATGGCCGCCCTCTCAAAATGCTACTATAATGTGCGAGCCTGTCCCACTGCTAAGGAAATACGCCTCCTCTTCATCTTCTATGCAAAAAGGAGGAGACGCAAATCCCGCCTCCACGGAAGGGACCAGATTGTTCCTGATGGAAACCACCGTCTGGCCTGGAGTGAGATGGCGGAAGGACAGGAGAATCTGTGCGGAGGAGCGGAGGCGTACAAACCCTGCTCCCCGGAGGATTTACTGCCTGTGCCGGAGCTGTCCCCAGATCGGGACACTGACCCCGCTATACTGGAATTAAAGAAAGAAAATGCGGTGCTCAGAAGACTAATCCAGCGTCATGCCGACCTGGAGGAGACCAAGAGACGCTGGCGTGCCCAGACACAGCGGCTGCTGTGGGACGCAGTGTTCTCTCCCACAGACGTTACCCCATCACTTGGTTTTCCAGAGTCCCTGCTGAAAAAAGCTAAAGGACAACCGGAGGCCGCCCCCAAAAGTGCTGTACCTGATCCCACCGATGGAGAGGTGGAGGAGAAGGAGGCTGAGGAGGCCCTGCCCGTTCCGGAGTTCCAGCCAGGCCAGACTACGATTCCCCGGTAGGAACACCGGAGGGGTCCCAGCCATCATTGCCGGAGATAGACTGGGACGAGATGGAGCGATTGGATGACGTGACCTATGACTTCCAAACTAGTAATGCCTGGCAACGCTGTGAGGAAAAGAGACAACGGCAGGAGGAAGAGAGGGAGATACAACGGAACCGACAACAACAGCATGAGAAGTTCCTCACCGACAAAGAGATGGTCCGTAAAGACAAAGGTACGCTACGGGAACCGCGGCGCCAGGGGTGCATCGTAGAATTTCAGCTCCGCAAGGGCTGGGGCTTTATCCGGGAACCGGGCCTATATCCGGGAGTCTTTGTAAGCCGCCGGGATGTGGAGTCCCACCTGCCCATCGGTCATCCGGGAAGGGATCTGGTAAATGGGGACATCGTTAATTACACCCGGCACTGGGGTTTAAAGGGATGGTATGCCCTAAATGTTTCCATTGTCAGAGACCCCGTTCCCGACGCCGGTAACGCACATAAAACCGCAGCGTCCTACTCGGAATCGCAAGCCCCAACAGCACCAGGCCGTGCCCCGGCATCCCCCCCTGCGTACTCCTCTCGATCTACGTCGCCCTTCGCATCGCAGCCAACGTCACAGTCAACATCGCCGCCTATGCCCCAACCTGCATTGCAATCTGCATCGCAATCCGTATCGCAAACTGCATCACAATCTGCATCGCAATCCACATCGCAAACTGCATCGAAAACTGCATCGCAAGTTACCGCGGCATCTTCCGCAACGCCACTTGCATCGTACCTAAAAGAAGTACCCGGTGGGACCACAGTGAGAACTGTCGCTACCCAGACCTACATAGCAGGACACGATATGCTGGTAATGGGAACGCAAGGGCATCGTGTTATTCTGTCCCCAGGGATGGAAAAGGTCAACGTCGCCACTACTAAGAAGGAAGATAAAAGCCAGTAGGACCCAGACAGGGTTTACTGCAACTGAAGAATTGTAAAAAGTTGATGAAGAAGTTTGACAGAATTGCACATTATTTAAAACGTTTAATAATATGTATGATGTTTACATAACTTGAAGTAGAATACCCGGCTGGGTAAAAGAATTAAATAATGAAAGTTAACAGGTTAATGGTTATTGTATAAAGTTTTACAAAGAAGATTTTGCACTTTAATAAGAGTTAAAGTATTAATGTGATTACTTGAGATGTGTCTTTTATTATGCATGGACTGCGTGGCTGTGGACTGTGCCAGCCCAAAGACTCTCAATGTAAATAGTTGCACTACGGTGCATTATCTTGGTTTTACACAAAGCCTTGAACTACCTCTGAAGAAAAACCCGTATGGTGTGGCCTAGAGTGAGGTCTGCAGCAATGAAGTCCTGCAGCCCACCCAGGACCCACGTGGGAGGTTTTTGGTGCGGGTCCTCCACAAGAATATTATCTAGTATTTATGGAAATGTTTTGATACTTTGATACTTTTGTATTTTTCTAATGTACAAATTGTAACGTTCAAGATTCCTCACCTCTCGGATGGGATGAGTTAACAATGTTTATGTTTAACGCAAAAACAAAAATGTTTTCTTTTTCTCTTTTACAGCCCGGGAGTGCTGTGTTTAACCAAGGGGGGATGTGTGGCCCAGCTATGTCAGGCACACATAATCAAGGAAAATGCACAGGAAGGTAACCGCAAAAGCTTGATATCCATTCACGTCACTCACTGTAGGGTTCTATGTATATATTCCTGAAACTCAGTTTGTTCGTCAGCCATTTTACTTTCTGTCTTGCTGCAGCTATCTTGCCCTCAGTCAAAATGGAGTTTCCAGCTTGCATGTTCCCGCCCTGATTCTCTCCTTTGCTTCTTAAGCAGCCACAGCTGAGCAATCAGTGCTTCAGAATCTAGCCTGCAGTGAACCTGTGACTTGACTCCTGTAAGCCTTGGACCTTGTACTCCAGCTATTCCTACTGAGGAACTCTGAAGCACTTGTGGACTCTGAACCCTGCTCTTTGAAAGACCCACGTTTGCATGGACTTACGGTAACAGAGAAGATCCTGAATCTGTATTGGAGAGTGATTGCTGAGCTTGGATTGCTCTGGCCTGCTGTGTCTCCTGTTTCTGTGTCTGCAAACTGTGTGACTATTTCTGCCAACTTGTATGAAGTAATACAGGACTTTTCTATATCAAACCTGTGTCTCATGTATGTTCATCGCACCCAAGCACAAGACGCTATATGAACTGTACTACATACATTACAAGATTCTGAAGCCAAAACGTTAGTGTCTGCTGGGTCTGGAAGGCTGTGTCTGCTGTACTGTGGATATCAGACGTCCGGTTGTACTTTCTGTGATGACAGTGGTTGTGACTTCTCACAACCATTCCAGGTGAGCAATTCCCTTAAGTTTTTTCTTTTTGCAGTGTTACCACAGGTAAACACTATTGTTTTTTTTTTTCCTTTCTTTTCTCTTTTTTGTCTGCTGTAACTCTGGATATCAGATGTCTGGTTGAAACTTTCTGTGATGATAGTGGTTGTGACTTCTCACAACCATTCCAGGTGAGCAGTTCCCTTAATTTTTTTTTCTCTCTGCAGTGTTGCCACAGGTGAACACTATTGTTTTTTTTTCTCTCCTCTTCTTCCAGTAATCCTGTCTTAAAAGATCTGGAAAATGGAGGCCCGCATAAAGGAACTTTGCGGAGTGACTGATAATATCCTTGCAGATTTGCAGAATATAAAGACCTGTTTTACAAATCTACAGGACCTCAATAATCACAATTTGCAAGTGGTTGGACAGACTACCCAGGATTTGCGAGCCAGGATTGAGGTTCTAGAGGGGCGAGTCCAGGCTCCTGCCGTAGCCCCGAGTGCTGGGATTCCCAAGTTGCCCCCTTTTCGTTTTGGCGGTGAACGTGAGAAATTCAGGGGATTTATTAATCAATGCAATCTTTTTTTTTCTGCACATGCTTCACAATTTCCCACTGAACGATCTAAGGTGCTTACTATAATTATGTTGCTTACCAACAAGGCTTTAATGTGGGCAAACCCTCTGATTGAGACTGAGGATGATTGTTTGAATCACCTTGATGATTTTATTTCAGCCATGGGGCAGGTGTTTGATGACCCCAATCGAGGTGCAACAGCTGAAGCAGCCATGTTAGCTTTGCGCCAAGGTAAGCACTCGGTAGCTGAATATGCCTTGGATTTCAGGAGATGGGCCCTTGATACCACCTGGGACAGTTCCGCCAAAAAAATCTATTTTTCGAAAGGGGTTATCTCCACTGATTAAGGATGAACTTGCTCGTGCCGACCCTCCCACTGCGTTAGGTGACTTTATTAACTACTGCATCCGTATTGATACTCGTCTGACTGAACGCAGGCAAGAGAGATGGTTCGAAAGCAATCGTACTAACCTTTTCCTACCTTCCTCTCCAGCTAAGGAACCTTTGAGTAGGATTACACGGGAACCTGAACCTGAACCCATGCAGGTAGACTCTTTACAACGACGGGTTAGTGATGCACGCAAGGAACATCGTTTTAAGGAGAATCTATGTTTCTATTGTGGTAAGTCAGGGCACTTCATTATAAACTGCCCAGCCGTTCTCGTAAGACTACTGCAGCACTCATTCATTGTGAGTGTTGCGAGAGGGGATCTGTCAGGTCCGAGCCTCAGGCTCCAGAGAGATCTGCAGCAACAGATCTTGATTTCTCGGACTTAAACTCCGTTACCTCTGAGGACGTTGACTGTGTAAACGCTGCCATTTTTCAAGTTTCCTCAGCGGTGTCCCAGCTGAGTTGTAAGAAAAACAATTCTCATTGCTTTCTTTCCATCAAACTCTGGGTTGACTCAGCTTGGGTGTCTAGCTCTGCTATGATCGACTCAGGGGCAAGTGGAAATTTTATGGATGTCTCCTTTGCTCTGAAACAGGGAATACGTTCAGTGAAGAAGGCTACTCCAGTACAGATGGAAACTGTGGATGGCTCCCTGCTGACCTCTGGACCAGTGGATCAGGAAACAGAGCCTTTGAGGGTTCTTATGGGTAAAGATCATCAAGAAAAACTGTCCTTTATGCTTATCTCTTCTCCCCACTTTCCCATTATTCTAGGGCTACCATGGCTGCAGGCTCAGAATCCTACCATTAACTGGGAGACCAAGGAATTACACTTTCCAGAGAAACAGATGAGTCCAAAAATTTCAGCTTGCTCTGTTCCTAAAGGAATCATGTCAGTCCCTGAACTACCAGCTGTATACCAGGACTATGTGGATTTATGTGACAAGAAGAACGCTGACCAGCTTCCTCCTCACCGTCCATATGATTGTCCAATTGAATTATTGCCTGGAGCAGAGATACCTTTTGGTAAGATCTACCCCCTGGCGGGGCCCGAGCTAAAGGCTTTAAAGGATTACATAGATGAAAATCTAGCCAAGGGCTTCATACGCCCCTCTTCATCTCCTGCAGGTGCACCCATCTTCTTTGTAAAGAAGAAAGATGGATCTCTGAGACCATGCGTAGACTATAGGGAACTCAATAAGGTTACTATTAGAAACCGTTATCCATTGCCTTTAATCTCTGAGTTATTGGAGAGAGTGCGACATGCCAAAATTTTTTCTAAACTAGATCTTCGTGGGGCCTATAACTTAGTCCGTATTAGACCTGGGGATGAATGGAAGACTGCATTCAGGTCACGCTATGGACACTTTGAATATCTAGTTATGCCTTTTGGTCTGAGTACCGCCCCAGCCACTTTCCAACACTTGGTGAATGACATCTTCAGGGATCTCCTAGATACATTCGTGGTAATTTATTTGGATGATATTCTAATTTTTTCTAACTCCACAGAGGAACATCATGGACATGTGAGAATGGTCTTGGAACGTCTAAGACAAAATCATCTTTACATCAAACTTGAAAAGTTGAATTCCATAGGACCGAAATTCAATTTCTGGGGTATGTACTGTCTACACAAGGAATTAGTATGGATGGAAGCAAAACCCAAGCCATCAAGGATTGGCCAAGTCCTAGAAATGTGAAGGAGGTACAGCGCTTCATCGGGTTTGCCAACTTCTATAGACGTTTCATTAGAAATTTCTCTGAGGTAGTGTCACCTATCACTCAACTTACCCGGAAAGAGTCTAGGTTTTCCTGGACTCCCCAAGCCCAGGAAGCATTTTCCCGTCTAAAAGATAAATTTACCACTGCACCTATCCTAGTACATCCCAACCCCGAGCTTGCCTTCATAATAGAGGTGGATGCTTCAGACTGTGCCGTTGGAGCTATACTCTCTCAGAGAACAGGTGAGAAGAATGTCTTGCATCCCTGTGCCTTCTTTTCCCAGCAGTTGTCTTCGGCTGAGAGGAACTACGATGTGGGCAATAGAGAGTTGTTGGCCATTATTGCCGCCTTCAAAGAATGGAGACACCTTCTTCAGGGAGCTGCACAGCAAATAGTCGTCCTGACAGACCATCGTAACCTTGAGTTTATCAGGTCGGCTAAGTGCCTGACTCCTCGCCAGGCTCGCTGGAATCTTTTCTTAAACCAATTTAATTTTATCATCTCTTATAGACCAGGATTGCGCAATGGAAAGGCTGATGCACTCTCTAGGATTTACTCAGCAGAGACACGTCCAATTACTCCTCCTAAGACTATTCTTCCTGACTCTAGATTCCTAGGAGTAATTCATAATCAAGACCTACTTAAGGACATCAAGGAAGCATACCATGCGGATTCCTTTTTGGCACAACCCCCAAGGGACGTAAGTCTTGTCTTTAAGAATGGTGTGTGGATTCAGGGACAACGCCTGTATATTCCTGAAACAGTCAGATTGAGAGTATTGCAACTCATTCACGATTCCAAGATAGCTGGGCATAGAGGAATTCTAAAGACACAGGAATTTCTTTCTCGTTTCTTTTGGTGGCCCACTTGCAGGAAGGATGTTTTGAATTATGTCACTTCATGTGAGGTCTGTGCAAGATGCAAAACACCTCGCTCCTCACCAACTGGTCTGTTACAGCCTCTTCCCACCCCGTCCCGCCCGTGGGGATCCATTTCTATGGACTTCATTGTGGAGTTACCAACCTCTCAGGGGAAGAACACCATTCTAGTGGTGGTTGACCGTCTAACAAAGGCAGCTCATTTTATCCCTTGTGTCGGCTTACCCACTGCAAAACAGACATCAGATTTGATGATTAAAGATGTGTTTCGCTTACATGGAGTACAGGATGAGGTTATTTCGGATTGAGGGGTGCAATTCACTTCTAGGTTTTGGCAAAATTTCTGTGCAGCATTGGACATTAAAGTAAACCTTTCTTCTGCTTTTCATCCCCAGACTAATGGACAGACCGAACGAACCAATCAAACCCTGGAGCAGTATCTCCGCTGCTTTATCTGCCACCTACAGGATGATTGGGTGGATCTACTTCCATTAGCTGAGTTCTCGTATAACAACTCTCAGAGTGCCTCCACTAAACAGTCTCCTTTTTACTCTAATCTAGGTTATCATCCTAACATTCTACCACGATTTCCCATAGAAACGCCTTTACCAGCAGTAGCTGAAAGAATCACGTCTTTACAGAAGAATATGGATCTTCTAAAGGAAAATCTGGAATCGGCTCAAGAAAGGTACAAGAAAGCAGCAGATAAATTTCGTAAACCTGCACCAGCTTTCAAGGTAGGAGACTTGGTCTGGCTGTCAACCAGAAATCTTAAGTTAAGGATTCCATCGTCTAAGTTGGGACATAAGTACATTGGACCCTATAAAATCAGTAAAATTATAAGTGCCGTTGCTTGTCGTCTTCAACTGCCCAGAACTATGAGAATCCACCCTGTCTTTCATGTATCCCTACTAAAGGCTGCGACACCCAATACGTTTCCTGAACGTTCCTCTACTTGCCCTGACCCAGTGCTAGTCGATGGTCAGGAAGAATTTGTGGTGGAAAGGATTCTAGATTCCAGGTTGTATAGAAATCAGTTACAATATCTGATTAAATGGCAGGGCTACCCAGTGGAGGACAACTCATGGGAACTGGTCAATAACGTTAATGCTCCTCGCTTGCTCCGTCAGTTTCATCAGAGGTACCCACACAAGCCTGGTCTGAGGTCATCCGGAGGTTGTCCTTAAGGGGGGAGTAATGTAAGGTTCTATGTATATATTCCTGAAACTCAGTTTGTTCGTCAGCCATTTTACTTTCTGTCTTGCTGCAGCTATCTTGCCCTCAGTCAAAATGGAGTTTCCAGCTTGCATGTTCCCGCCCTGATTCTCTCCTTTGCTTCTTAAGCAGCCACAGCTGAGCAATCAGTGCTTCAGAATCTAGCCTGCAGTGAACCTGTGACTTGACTCCTGTAAGCCTTGGACCTTGTACTCCAGCTATTCCTACTGAGGAACTCTGAAGCACTTGTGGACTCTGAACCCTGCTCTTTGAAAGACCCACGTTTGCATGGACTTACGGTAACAGAGAAGAAGATCCTTAATCTGTATTGGAGAGTGATTGCTGAGCTTGGATTGCTCTGGCCTGCTGTGTCTCCTGTTTCTGTGTCTGCAAACTGTGTGACTATTTCTGCCAACTTGTATGAAGTAATACAGGACTTTTCTATATCAAACCTGTGACTCCTGTGTTTTCATCGCAACCAAGCACAAGACGCTATATGAACTGTACTACATACATTACACTCACACTTTCAGACACACCCATCAGGGGTATAAGAGGTAGTGACACGTAGCAGTCAGGGGATTCAAGCCTTGGGAGACTCAGGAGTGAGTCATTTCCAGTCATTCAAGCTTCCTGTCTTAGGACAGTGCAGATCAGTGTTCAGTGTTCAGTCAGCTTCCTGTCTTAGTACAGAGTAGTTCAGTGTCAGTTCAGTCTGGACTTGGAGGATACTGAGAGCTGTTCAGTGAGCTCTGGAGAAAGCTGGCATTCACATCAAAGCTACAAGTGCTTATGTTAAGAGCGAGAGCAGGGCGAAGGGCACATTGGAGAAGATAGACGCTAGTGCACCAGGTACCAGATTACCTGCACTAATTCACCGGACACCGGGGTCCGAAGCATTGCTAGCGCTTCACGCCTAGTAACAAGATAACCGGAGGCTTTCTGGACTACAGGTCGCAGAAGGTAGCCCTAAGCGCTGATACGTAAAGGAGTCAGGGGGAACAAGGACCTTGAGTGGGACGCTACAAAAGTAGGGACTTAGTTCTCTCAACTTCTGATAATCAGAGACATAGAAGGCTCCACCACAATGTCGGCCGGGCGTTGCAGCTATTGAGTAAGCTGGAGATTGCAGAGTTAACTTCGCTTCATGCAAGTTTGGACTCACATACATATGAAGTAAAGGAGGCCTCTAACCTGCTCAGCGGTGATCCTGAATGTGCATTCTCCACCCCGACCAGCTCCCCGGGACCTGCCTGAAACATCTGCAAGTAAAGGTATGGAAAGAGATTGCCTTGTGTGAGACTGTTTCATTTACTACACCCTGCATCACCATAGACTTCCAGGGACCGGTCTCACCTGTGGGAGACCTACCATCTAGCTGCCCCATAACATCCCCTGTGAAGATCCATATAGCAGCGCTGGTCCACTTGATCAGATACCACGGGTGGCGTCACGAACTATTCAATCTACAATTCCCCTGTAAATACCCCCCATTGTATGAGCGCCCAGGGCCACGGACCGAGTCCTGCTGCCAGTGACAAATCCCATAGACTTTCATGGGCTCGGTGCCGAGTACCCCACAGCCCTGGTACTAAGTGCGACTCACATGTCTTAGGGTGACTTCAAAATGTCACCTTATGTCAAAGTCTAAATAATAATTTTCCCAAATATACGACTTGGATGGTCGAGCGTTTATCCATCCATCACTTTCTTTCATACATGTATTTGGATGTTTTTGTGCATAGTAATGTAATGTCATCCAGGGACAACGAAGGACAACCAGTTGGTGATGTGTGTGTCCAGCTGAGCCGCCAAATCAAGACCTGCAATTATCTTGTGCAGGATGCAAACCTGTGGATGGCCCAGCTCCGCTCAGCCCAGGGGGTCAGAGGGGTAAGGAGCCTATGAGTGGCCAATGAGTCTAGGGCGTTCATTCATTGTTAGCAGGACCTGGGTCCATCCCCCAAGCCAGCTGACCCCTCTTCCTTAAGGTACTGCCACACTAAACAATCCCGCTAGCGATCACGATAACGAAGCATTCTAATGCGATCGCTAGCGGGATTGTTTCTATATCGCTAAGTGCGGCCACATTTAGCGATATAGTTAACGACGCTATCGCCATTAGCGATCTTCTTAACGACTTTAGCGGTACAAAAGTACCGCTAAATCGCTAAGAAAAGGTGCCACACTAGCGATATATAGTTACCCAGCGGGAGCGCCGACAAGAAAATAGGGTCCGGAACGATTCCAGCGACGAGCGAGATCACAGCAGGAAGCTCGTCGCTGGCAGATGCCGCACTGAACAACATCGCTAACGGGATCGCTAAATAGTGACGTTTTTTAGCGATCCCGTTAGCGATATTGTTCAGTGTGGCATACCCTTTAGATACCTCAGTGTAAAAAACAGTCTCCCAACTGCATTAAACTGGATTGTCTTCAGTCTGGGAGCTCAATGAAAAGCAACCCCCAAAACCGGTGACTTTGAACCTGTTGGGCCGTTGATTAGGTGCTTTGTGATTCTTATCAGTTAATTCCCAGCTTCCAAATTACATCCAATTTGCCATAATTTTATGGGAGAAATTGGATTACATGAATACCCTCCAAAAAAATCAAATAAAAAATACTCCACTTTTTGTGCATACACATTATGCTGCAGACCCACAGATCTCTTTTTGTGACTATGGGACTGTTCTAAGTTTTTTTCCAGCAGCTCCCTTGGCCTGATCTGTGGTGTCCGATAGCAAGTTATCTGCCATAATATACCAAAAACTCTAAAATAGGCAATGCCCCAGTACGTATAGGATCCTCACTAACATGCCAATAAACCTTAGCCTTAATTCTAATTCAGTAAAACCGATATTTACACACATTTAATTCTCAAGCTAGACCTATGAAGAATATGGGAGGTTATTGTTACTTGCAGGTTCTCTTCAGAAAATCCTGCAGCTCCTTTAATGTTACTGTCTGGCCTCTTGACAAACTGAAGGACCAATATTCTTCTTGCCTTTTCACCTTTGAGGGACGTTGATTTCTAGTTAAAGTTACTGTTGTGCCAAATTTCAACCCCTTGTTGATGATCTTCACAGTGTAGATTTAATGCCTTGAAAAATGTTTTTTGTAAGTTCTCTTGACTGATCACTTTCCACACAGAGATCCTTTGCTGTGTTGTCAGCTATTCATGGACCAAAAAATGTAAGGAAAATCCTCCTACAACAGCAAACTTTTCTCTGAAGTTAATTAGAATCCCTGTAAATGACAGCGTCTATGCCCGGACTACTGTGTAACATGAAAATGTGATTGGCTAATTCTGGACACAACCACATCCACAAATATAACAGGGTGTTCACACTTATGCAATCACATTACTTTAGGTTTTTTTTTCTTTTTTTTTTTTGGGAGTGAGGGGATATATGTTGTGTGCACGATTCATTTTATACGCCCATAGCTTGCCTATCAGCCATGAATTGATGGTAACCTGGGGAGCTATCTCGCTATATACCAGCTCAAGAACTACATTGCCCCCTTTAGGGTTATTTGCATATTAGAAATTTAGAGCCCCTCCCAGGTCATATAGTCTCCACAAGGGTAAAATTAAATGCTCTCCATATTAACCCAATCATCATAGGATATCCCAGGCAACAGACATGGTTTGGGGATTTTCAGATTGCTTTACTTAGGTTGTGAGTGAATGGTGGAAAAATAAATTTCAGTTAATTATGACACCCAATGACACACAAAATATCTGACTACAATGGACCAGTTGTATCGCCGTGGGCTTTTAGGCCTTGTCCTATGCAAAGGTCAAAATGCCCTCCTGAGCCTGTATCAGTAGAATAAGTTGGTCATATGTGCAATTTCAATTGATATATAGTCAAGGGTCAAGACCTTTTAGTGGTTTCTACTAAGGGTGTATAGATAAAGGGTGCAAAAGGTAGCAATTATATCTAGGCCCATGGGGCCATAGGGGGGCTCAGAGGCCTTACGACTACACAAGGAGACACCAGTGTGATAAATGAGACGATAGATGAGGGTCTCCGTTATAGACTTGGATTGGGGCCTGGAAGGTTTAGATCAGTTTTGTGGCCATATGGTATTAGATCTAATGCACATTTTTAGTCATTGGGAAGGAAAATTGATGATGATGTAACTTCATGTTCAAAGAAACTGAATTTAACTTAATTTTAAGAATTTGTATTTTTCTGGGGGGAGAAAAATGTAAATTTAAAATTTTTCTAAAATTTTCATCTGATCCACGTTTCATTTTAATATCATTACTTTTAGAAGCACAATTTTGGAAGATGGAGATAGTTGTATATTAACTATCATAATTCATTCAATTATACTGAAGGATCATTATTTGTAATGTTATTTTAATATGTACCCTTTAACATTTTTTCCCAAAAGTTGCACAACAGGTAGTTTACCACCAGGACTACGGAGGAGATAGTTTCTCGTCTTTACGATACTCTGCGCCAGTTTCATCATCTTTGCAATGATGTTGGGTTGTTGATCGTTTTAGGCCTTTGTCTCGATTTTGGACGATTCCATCCCAAATAAACACAAAATGATAGAAGCCCTGTTTTCATCACTGCACCTCTCATCGGAGCACTGTGGATCTGATGTGTAGGATTTTAGAGAGTTCACCAACATCTACAAGAACAGTGAAAGGAGGTGGATATTTCTTATAACCAAAAAGGGAAATTCCCGGTCAAAATTATCAGTTTTTGGGAAAGGTATTGGTCAATGCTTTATGACTTGTGCCAAACTCCACCAAGCATAGCATATGGGGAAGGAAAATAAAGTTTTGGGCACAGAATTTATCATGGACAATCTTGTGCAACTTTTTTTGTATAAAATTCTCATTAATAATTATCGCTGCTCCCTCTCCAGGTCCCCATGAAAGCTGAACAGTTTTTGCAATGGAGTCCAAGTTGATTGTCGCCCACCCACGATCTGTTCACATGACTGATTGTAGTCTAAATATGACTAAATATCTAAATATCTCTAAAGGAACATTAAAGGAAAACTACTAGACACCGGGAAAAAAAACCCTATAAAATGTTCATTCAGTTTTTCTTACATTTTACTGTAGATCTTATTATCTGATCTTGGTGTCCAAAGTCAGGCACACTCCTCCAATCTTCCCTAGGAATGCTTTTAAAAGGGTCATCAAAAAGATTGGGATGAGGGGGGGATTGTGATCAAGGTGAATACATTTGTGAGCTTTGCCTTGGGGGAGAGGGAAGAGCATTACGCATGTGAAAGAAGATTCACAGGGACTGAAAGGCCATTCCTGAAATGTGTGAAGGTCTAAAAAGGGAGGAGAATCAGGTGAAAAACCTATGCAGATGCGAAACCCAACAGGTGGTTTCATCTTATAGGAATACTGGGAGAAACAAAAAGTTTAACACTAAAGAGAAAAAAAACTTTAATTAACTTTGACTGTTAAAAGTTAATTAAAATGAGTCCATGTACAGAGCCTGGGGTGGATGGTATTGAACCTCTCACATACAAAGGACTCTAGCTAAAGTGGCTTTTCTTAATTGAATGGCCTACCCCCATCTATAGTGGGTACATGGTCACTTTATATTCACACATAGCTTTTGCTATGTATTGTAATTTCTGATTGTGCTATAATGTATACCAATGGAGGGAAGCAACTTGTAACACTAGACTTAGGGGGCTAAACCACATCATGTGACATCTACAATTTTTAATGCTAAATTAGAGAAATTTCTTTTTAAATCAGTATTTCTGGATTATTAGATTCCAGATAAAACTCTATTCCAATAGTTCAGGAATGTGCACCTGGCAGGGAAGCTTCATATTGATCTCCTCTGGGTGGGATCTTTTCATCCTGAGCATAATACTAGAATGACAGTCGAGACCGACACCTACACAGGCAGCGCAGAGGTATATGACATTTGAGGGCTGTATAAAAATGGGGAGCAGTCCTATGTTTAGTCATCATCTGATAAAAAGGTCCGCGAATGGAGATCTTTCCCCAGAATTAAGGGGCTAAACTGCTAGAGGAAAATAACCAAATGCTGGGGCACTGGTGACAACCCATGAGCAGGTTAAATAAGGGACCTTAGGATATGCCCCCCAAAGTTAGTGACACTTACACCAAGAAACAGAAACAACGGACTGAGAGAAATAAAATGTCTAATTATATTAGTGAGGAAAAAGGAGCGGAACAGCATCTGCGAGAGGAAAGACACGGACAGACACGCAGTATTTCTCGGATATTTTACAATTACAATTTGTGCAAAGAAAAAAATAATCATTTCATCATCTGAACGGTAATTGGTGGACTCTATGAGTATTGCAATACAGATAGCAAACAGCGCCCCCCGCAGAGCGACCTTATACTCATCAGGAGGCCTCGTCACCAGCGCTAGATTCAGTGGACGTACATCCATACCGTAACGGACGAATGGTATTGGTCTGTGATCAGGGTGAATTGAGAGGTCTTTAACATTTCCCATCACAGCAGGTCTAGGATTTGCAGCCTCCACGATGCCCCCAATATTAATGGAGACGACCCAACATCTCTCCACAGAATCGAGCGCTGGGATGGGCGTCCCAGCTGTCTACCACCTTCATGATAAATTTGGAATGCCCGTTTCAGGTGGCCACACATGGACAGATCTGGACTGAGGTTCAGCCTCTCATCATCCACGATGTTTGCATTTCTTTTATTTATGGTTCTGCCACATCCTCCTGTGGTTGGAGACGAGAATATGGGAGATTTCAGTAAAGATGAATGCAATCTTATCGACATTGTCAGATTTTGGAAGCGATGACCGCCGAATCTGAGCTGAGCACCATGCGTCTATAGGGAGAGGGATAGGCTAAAGCACCCAATATTGTGGTACAGCTGGTTTTAGGATTTTTTCTTTGTGGAGTCATAGAAATTGAAAATGAACCAAAAGGTGACACTTATCTTGGAGTCATCACTACTGGCAAATAAGGAGCTAAAATAGGGTTATGATTTCCCACCATTTTCCAAAGAGAAGAAAAGGAAAAACCCAGTGAATCTGTATGGGATTGCTGTATGATGGCAGCACAGAGCTACGGCCTTGAAATATGATGCGGCGGCAACCATCTAACGAGTGGCCAGAGTAAATTATGGCCATCTACCAAGCGGCTATCTCCATCCCGATCACAGCGTGTGGAGCCAACGAAAAGGGGTTGCTCACTTCATGCATTATATCCATCGATCGTATGGACATCTTGACAGCGCCTCTCACCTCCCAATGTGAAAGTGGGCAGCACGGGCAACCCTTAAACTATTCAGGTCCCCTTTAGCTTGACGGTTCATTAAAATTTTGTTCTTTAACCTTGAAAGGGGTAGAGCAACATTACAATGCTGCTATCCCTGTCTGAGCTAGAGGTGAGAAAAAAAATATTTGCAGGACTATAGTTGGGCAGCCATGTTGGTATTCCCCAGCCACAGGACTAGAGCCCTGCAAACCTTCTCCTATCTGTCGGCATGCCATGATGACAGCATGCTGCATGAGGAGTTGCAGATGCTGGCAGGTAGATGGGTCAATAGGAATTTGGTCGGGTTGCCATGATCTACCAACGTGGGCATGATCTACCAACATGGTCACTGGACCATGCACTGCAAATTTTTTTTGCTGCACTCTAGTGTAAAGGGTATGCCACACTGAACAATATCGCTAACGGGATCGCTAAAAAACGTCACTATTTAGCGATCCCGTTAGCGATGTTGTTCAGTGCGGCAGCTTCCAGCGACGAGCTTCCTGCTGTGATCTCGCTCGTCGCTGGAATCGCTCCGGACCCTATTTTCTCGTCGGCGCTCCCGCTGGGTAAGTATTTAATCGCTGTGTGGCACCTTTTCTTAGCGATTTAGTGGTACTTTTGTACCGCTAAGTCGTTAAGAAGATCGCTAACGGCGATAGCGTCGTTAACTATATCGCTAAATGTGGCCGCATTTAGCGATATAGAAACAATCCCGCTAGCGATCTCATTAGTATGCGTCGTTATCGTGATCGCTAGCGGGATTGTTTAGTGTGGCAGTACCTTAAGGGTTAACTGAGCACATATCCCATGCAATATGTGCAGGTCCACTAATATAGTGCAAATATTTCTGCACTGTTCCATTATGACACATCTGCACTGAACATCTCCAAGGGAGACCAGACAAAGTGGAGCTCCCCTTTAACCCCTTTACCACAGAGGGTGGTTTGCATGTTAATGACCGGGCCAATTTTTACAATTCTGGCCACTGTCTCTTTATGAGGTTATAATTCTGGAATGCTTCAACGGATCTTGGCGATTCTGAGATTATTTTTTCGTGAGTCGTGACATATTGTACTTCACGATAGTGGTAAAATTTCTTCGATATACAGTACAGACCAAAAGTTTGGACACACCTTCTCATTCAAAGATTTTTCTGTATTTTCATGACTATGAAAATTGTACATTCACACTGAAGGCATCAAAACTATGAATTAACACATGTGGAATTATATACTTAACAAAAAAGTGTGAAACAACTGAAATTATGTCTTATATTCTAGGTTCTTCAAAGTAGCCACCTTTTGCTTTGATTACTACTTTGCACACTCTTGGCATTCTCTTTATGAGCTTCAAGAGGTAGTCACCGGAAATGGTTTTCACTTCACAGGTGTGCCCTGTCAGGTTTAATAAGTGGGTTTTCTTGTCTTATAAATGGGGTTGGGGCCATCAGTTGTGTTGTGCAGAAGTCTGGTGGATACACAGCTGATAGTCCTACTGAATAGACTGTTAGAATGTGTATTATGGCAAGAAAAAAGCAGCTAAGTAAAGAAAAATGAGTGGCCATCATTACTTTAAGAAATGAAGGTCAGTCAGTTAAAAAAATTGGGAAAACTTTGCAAAAAAACATCAAGCGCTACAAAGAAACTGGCTCACATGAGTACCGCCCCAGGAAAGGAAGACCATGAGTCACCTCTGTTTCTGAGGATAAGTTTATCCGAGTCACCAGCCTCAGAAATCGCAGGTTAACAGCAGCTCAGATTAGAGACCAGGTCAATGCCACACAGAGTTCTAGCAGCAGACACTTCTCTACAACAACTGTTAAGAGGAGACTTTGTGCAGCAGGCCATCATGGTAAAATAGCTGCTAGGAAACCACTGCTAAGGACAGGCAACAAGCAGAAGAGACTTGTTTGGGCTAAAGAACACAAGGAATGGACATTAGACCAGTGGAAATCTGTGCTTTGGTCTGATGAGTCCAAATTTGAGATCTTTGGTCCAACCATTGTGTCTTTGTGTGATGCAGAAATGGTGAATGGATGGACTCTACATGCCTGGTTCCCACCTTGAAGCATGGAGGAGGAGTTGTGATGGTGTGGGGGTTCTTTGCTGGTGACACTGTTGGGGATTTATTCAAAATTGAAGGCATATTGAACCAGCATGGCTACCACAGCATCTTGCAGCGGCATGCTATTCCATCCGGTTTGCGTTTAGTTGGACCATCATTTTTTTTTCAGCAGGACAATGACCCCAAGCACACCTCCAGGCTGTGTAAGGGCTATTTGACCAAGAAGGAGATTGATGGGGTGCTACGCCAGACGACCTGGCCTCCACAGTCACCAGACCTGAACCCAATTGAGATGGTTTGGGGTGAGCTGGACCGCAGAGTGAAGGCAAAAGGGCCAACAAGTGCTAAGCATCTCTGGGAACTCCTTCAAGACTGTTGGAAGACCATTTCCGGTGACTACCTCTTGAAGCTCATCAAGAGAATGCCAAGAGTGTGCAAAGAAGTAATCAAAGCAAATGGTGGCTACTTTGAAGAACCTAGAATATAAGACATATTTTCAGTTGTTTCACACTTTTTTGTTAGGTATATAATTCCACATGTGTTAATTCATAGTTTTGAAGCCTTCAGTGTGAATGTACAATTTTCATAGTCATAAAAACACAGAAAAATCTTTGAATGAGGTGTGTCCAAACTTTTGGTCTGTACTGTAACTTGCATTTATTTTTGAAAAAAACAGAAATATGGCAAAATTTTGAAAATTTTGCAATTTTCAAACTTTGAATTTTTTCCCCTTAAAACAGAGAAATATGTCACACAAAATAGTTAATAAATAACATTTTCCACATGTCTACTTTACATCAGCACAATTTTGGAACCAAAATTTTTTTTCTTAAGTAATAAGGGTTAAAAGTTAACCACCGATTTCTCATTTTTACAACAAAATTTACAAAGCCATTTTTTTAGGGACCACCTCACATTTGAAGTCACTTTAAGGGGTCTATATGGCAGAAAATACCCAAAAGTGACACCATTGTTAAAACTGCACCCCTCAAGGTACTCAAAACCATATTCAAGAAGGTTATTAACCCTTCAGGTGCTTCACAGAAGCTGAAGCAACGTGGAAGGAAAAAATGAATATTTGACTTTTAGTCACAAAAATGATCTTTTACAAACCTTTTTTTTATTTTCACAAGGGTAAAAGAAGAAAATGGACAGATAAAGTTGTTGTGCAATTTCTCCTGAGTAAGCCAATACCCATATGTGGGGGAAAACCACTGTTTGGGTGCACGGTGGAGGACAACTCATGGGAACTGGTCAATAATGTTAATGCTCCTCGCTTGCTCGTCAGTTTCATCAGAGGTACCCACACAAGCCTGGTCTGAGGTCATCCGGAGGTTGTCCTTAAGGGGGGAGTAATGTAAGGTTCTATGTATATATTCCTGAAACTCAGTTTGTTCGTCAGCCATTTTACTTTCTGTCTTGCTGCAGCTATCTTGCCCTCAGTCAAAATGGAGTTTCCAGCTTGCATGTTCCCGCCCTGATTCTCTCCTTTGCTTCTTAAGCAGCCACAGCTGAGCAATCAGTGCTTCAGAATCTAGCCTGCAGTGAACCTGTGACTTGACTCCTGTAAGCCTTGGACCTTGTACTCCAGCTATTCCTACTGAGGAACTCTGAAGCACTTGTGGACTCTGAACCCTGCTCTTTGAAAGACCCACGTTTGCATGGACTTACGGTAACAGAGAAGAAGATCCTGAATCTGTATTGGAGAGTGATTGCTGAGCTTGGATTGCTCTGGCCTGCTGTGTCTCCTGTTTCTGTGTCTGCAAACTGTGTGACTATTTCTGCCAACTTGTATGAAGTAATACAGGACTTTTCTATATCAAACCTGTGACTCCTGTGTTTTCATCGCACCCAAGCACAAGACGCTATATGAACTGTACTACATACATTACAAGATTCTGAAGCCAAAACGTTAGTGTCTGCTGGGTCTGGAAGGCTGTGTCTGCTGTACTGTGGATATCAGACGTCCGGTTGTACTTTCTGTGATGACAGTGGTTGTGACTTCTCACAACCATTCCAGGTGAGCAATTCCCTTAAGTTTTTTCTTTTTTGCAGTGTTACCACAGGTAAACACTATTGTTTTTTTTTTTCTCCTTTCTTTTCTCTTTTTTGTCTGCTGTAACTCTGGATATCAGATGTCTGGTTGAAACTTTCTGTGATGATAGTGGTTGTGACTTCTCACAACCATTCCAGGTGAGCAGTTCCCTTAATTTTTTTTTCTCTCTGCAGTGTTGCCATAGGTGAACACTATTGTTTTTTTTTCTCTCCTCTTCTTCCAGTAATCCTGTCTTAAAAGATCTGGAAAATGGAGGCCCGCATAAAGGAACTTTGCGGAGTGACTGATAATATCCTTGCAGATTTGCAGAATATAAAGACCCGTTTTACAAATCTACAGGACCTCAATAATCACAATTTGCAAGTGGTTGGACAGACTACCCAGGATTTGCGAGCCAGGATTGAGGTTCTAGAGGGGCGAGTCCAGGCTCCTGCCGTAGACCCGAGTGCTGGGATTCCCAAGTTGCCCCCTTTTCGTTTTGGCGGTGAACGTGAGAAATTCAGGGGATTTATTAATCAATGCAATCTTTTTTTTTCTGCACATGCTTCACAATTTCCCACTGAACGATCTAAGGTGCTTACTATAATTATGTTGCTTACCAACAAGGCTTTAATGTGGGCAAACCCTCTGATTGAGACTGAGGATGATTGTTTGAATCACCTTGATGATTTTATTTCAGCCATGGGACAGGTGTTTGATGACCCCAATCGAGGTGCAACAGCTGAAGCAGCCATGTTAGCTTTGCGCCAAGGTAAGCACTCGGTAGCTGAATATGCCTTGGATTTCAGGAGATGGGCCCTTGATACCACTGGGACAGTTCCGCCAAAAAATCTATTTTTCGAAAGGGGTTATCTCCACTGATTAAGGATGAACTTGCTCGTGCCGACCCTCCACTGCGTTAGGTGACTTTATTAACTACTGATCGTATTGATACTCGTCTGACTGAACGCAGGCAGAGAGATGGTTCGAAAGCAATCGTACTAACCTTTTCCTACCTTCCTCTCAGCTAGGAACCTTTGAGTAGGATTACACGGGAACCTGAAACTGAACCCATGCAGGTAGACTCTTTACAACGACGGGTTAGTGATGCACGCAAGGAACATCGTTTTAAGGAGAATCTATGTTTCTAATGTGGTAAGTCAGGGCACTTCATTATAAACTGCCCCAGCCGTTCTCGTAAGGACTACTGCAGCACTCATTCATTGTGAGTGTTGCGAGAGGGGATCTGTCAGGTCGAGCCTCAGGCTCCAGAGAGATCTGCAGCAAACAGATCTTGATTTCTCGGACTTAAACTCCGTTACCTCTGAGGACGTTGACTGTGTAAACGCTGCCTTTTTCAAGTTTCCTCAGCGGTTGTCCCAGCTGAGTTGTAAGAAAAACAATTCTCATTGCTTTCTTTCCATCAAACTTGGGTTGACTCAGCTTGGGTGTCTAGCTCTGCTATGATCGACTCAGGGGCAAGTGGAAATTTTATGGATGTCTCCTTTGCTCTGAAACAGGGAATACGTTCAGTGAAGAAGGCTACTCCAGTACAGATGGAAACTGTGGATGGCTCCCTGCTGACCTCTGGACCGTGGATCAGGAAACAGAGCCTTTGAGGGTTCTTATGGGTAAAAGATCATCAAGAGAAACTGTCTTTATGCTTATCTCTTCTCCCACTTTCCCATTATTCTAGGGCTACCATGGCTGCAGGCTCAGAATCCTACCATTAACTGGGAGACCAAGGAATTACACTTTCCAGAGAAACAGATGAGTCCAAAAGTTTTCAGCTTGCTCTGTTCCTAAAGGAATATGTCAGTCCCTGAACTACAGCTGTATACCAGGACTATGTGGATTTATGTGACAAGAAGAACGCTGACCAGTTCTCTCACGTCCATATGATTGTCATTGAATTATTGCCTGGAGCAGAGATACCTTTTGGTAAGATCTACCCCTGGCGGGGCCCGAGCTAAAGGCTTTAAAGGATTACATAGATGAAAATCTAGCCAAGGGCTTCATACGCCCCTCTTCATCTCTGCAGGTGCACCATCTTCTTTGTAAAGAAGAAAGATGGATCTCTGAGACCATGCGTTAGACTATAGGGAAACTCAATAAGGTTACTATTAGAAACGTTATCCATTGCCTTTAATCCCTGAGTTATTGGAGAAGTGCGACATGCCAAATTTTTTCTAAACTAGATCTTCGTGGGGCCTATAACTTAGTCCGTATTAGACCTGGGGATGAATGGAAGACTGCATTCAGGTCACGCTATGGACACTTTGAATATCTAGTTATGCCTTTTGGTCTGAGTACCGCCCCAGCCACTTTTCAACACTTGGTGAATGACATTTTCAGGGATCTCTAGATACATTCTGGTAATTTATTTGGATGATATTCTAATTTTTTCTAACTCCACAGAGGAAATCATGGACATGTGAGAATGGTCTTGGAACGTCTAAGACAAAATCATCCTTTACATCAAACTTGAAAAGTGTGAATTCCATAGGACCGAAATTCAATTTCTGGGGTATGTACTGTCTACACAAGGAATTAGTATGGATGGAAGCAAAACCCAAGCCATCAAGGATTGGCCAAGTCTAGAAATGTGAAGGAGGTACAGCGCTTCATCGGGTTTGCCAACTTCTATAGACGTTTCATTAGAAATTTCTCTGAGGTAGTGTCACCTATCACTCAACTTACCGGAAGAGTCTAGGTTTTCCTGGACTCCCCAAGCCCAGGAAGCATTTCCCGTCTAAAGATAAATTTACCACTGCACCTATCCTAGTACATCCCAACCCGAGCTTGCCTTATAATAGAGGTGGGGTGCTTCAGACTGTGCCGTTGGAGCTATACTCTCTCAGAGAACAGGTGAGAAGAATGTCTTGCATCCCTGTGCCTTCTTTTCCCAGCAGTTGTTTCGGCTGAGAGGAACTACGATGTGGGCAATAGAGAGTTGTTGGCCATTATTGCCGCCTTCAAAGAATGGAGACACCTTCTTCAGGGAGCTGCACAGCAAATAGTGTCTGAAGACCATCGTAACCTTGAGTTTATCAGGTCGGCTAAGTGCCTGACTCCTCGCCAGGTCGCTGAATCTTTTCTTAAACCAATTTAATTTTATCATCTCTTATAGACCAGGATCGCGCAATGGAAAGGCTGATGACTCTCTAGGATTTATCAGCAAGACACGTCCAATTACTACTCCCAAGACTATTCTTCCTGACTCTAGATTCCTAGGGTAATTCATAATCAAGACCTACTTAAGGACATCAAGGAAGCATACCATGCGGATTCCTTTTTGGCACAACCCCAAGGGACGTAAGTTTGTCTTTAAGAATGGTGTGTGGGGTTCAGGGACAACGCTTGTATATTCCTGAAACAGTCAGATTGAGAGTTTTGCAACTCATTCACGATTCCAAGATAGCTGGGATAGAGTAATTCTAAAGACACAGGAATTTCTTTCTCGTTTCTTTTGGTGGCCACTTGCAGGAAGGTGTTTTGAATTATGTCACTTATGTGGGTCTGTGCAAGATGCAAAACACCGCTCCTCACCAATGGTCTGTTACAGCCTCTTCCCACCGTCCGCCCGTTGGGGATCATCTCTATGGACTTCTTGTGGGTTCCAACCTTCAGGGGAAGAACACCATTTAGTGGTGGTTGACCGTTAACAAAGGGCTCTTTTATCCCTTGGGTGGCTTACCACTGCAAAACAGAATCAGTTTGAGGATTAAAGAGTGTTTCGCTTAATGGAGGGACCGGAGAGGTTTATTCGGATCAGGGGTGCCAATTCATTCTAGGTTTTGGCAAAATTTTTGGTGCGCATTGGACATTAAGTAAACCTTTCTTTGTTTTCATCCCCGATAATG
>JARQOD010001661.1:0-92773 GCA_033576555.1 Oophaga sylvatica
TAATGTTCAGTAACAGCGCGGTCATCTGCTGAGGTTCTCCTCCACTATTAGGGTGCGTCACCCAGTTGTAATCAGGGTTACCTGGTTATGGGCCCACTCAGAAGTTTCGCATCCCCCACCTCACCCCACCTGTTGTGAATGTTTTAGAAATGAATTCTGAGCAGAAGCTCCCTCTGGTGGTTACAAACAGTACTGAACCATTCAGTGAGGATTGGCAATCAGGAATTACAGACTGGCTGGATATAAGGGAGGTTCCCTCCCATCATGGTTGCCGGTAATCAATTGTTCTTGTCTCAACGTTGTTTCCTGGTTCACTTGGAAGCTTGCTGAGTCTTGCCTCTTCTCCTGCTCTCAGATAAGATATTTTCTGTTTTTTGTTTTTGTGCTTGCCATTTGCATATTTCTCTGCATTTCTGTGAGGTTGGCCAGGTTCCCCTCCGGGGGGCTTGGGCTCCTCTCGGTTCCTCTGGAGCTGCTGTTGTTTGTTCATTTGCCTTTTCCAGTTTTTTCAGTGGCTGTGGCTTAGTTTTGTTACACCAGAGAACTAATTTAGGTGGTAGAGGTCGTGTGATCTCAGGTGTTTTTGCAATTAGTAGCGTTGGCTTTTTTTTAATTGCAGTAAGTATCCTTCCTATCCTTTTCTGTCTAGGCAGATTGGGCCCCAGCGTTTGCTCATACTATTTTCTGTCTGTGTCTGTATTTCCTCTTGTCTAACCGCCATTACATGTTTGGGGGCTTCCTATGTTCTTTGGGGATCTGCTCCGGGGCATATAGCTTTCCCTTTCTATCTTTAGGTGTAGTTAACCTCTCAGGCTGTGACGAGGCGTCTAGGACCAACGTAGGAACGCTCAACGGCTGCCTTTAGTTGTGGTGGTTAGTCAGGGTACTGCAATCCAGTAGATTCCAACCTCTCTGGTGTATTGCCGTTTTTGCCTGCTCTCCTCAGCTACCAAAACATAACAGTATCACCGGCCAAACTGAAAATTATATGGTACTCACAGAAGGGAAAAATAGTGTGGAAAGAAAAAAGGTTGTCAGAGTTGTCAGAGATTTTTTTTTTTTTCTGTTTGTTGCATTTTTTCCCTCTTTTTCTCTGGGTGCTGAGGATTTTTTTTTTCTCAATGGAGTTTGCACAGTTGTCTGGCCGTGTGGATCAGCTTGCCACTGAGGTTCGGAGTATTGCTACCTATCTTGCTGGGTTGCCAGTTGTGGAACCCAGGATCCCCATGCCAGATTTGTTTTTGGGGGATCGAGCTAAATTTCTGAATTTCAAAAATAACTGTAAGTTGTTTTTTGCCTTAAAACCTAAGTCCTCAGGGAACGCAGCACAGCAGGTTCAAATTGTCATCTCTCTCCTGCATGGCGATCCTCAGGATTGGGCTTTTTCCTGACACCTGGGGACCCTGTTTTGAGTAATGTTGATGCATTTTTTTTGGCTCTGGGGTTATTGTACGATGAACCTAATGTCACTGATCAAGCTGAAAAAAACCTTGTTGGCATTAAATCAGGGGCTTGAGGACGCTGAGTTGTACTGTCAGAAATTCCGAAAGTGGGCAGTCCTGACCAAATGGAATGATGATGCTTTGGCAGCCCTTTTTCGGAAGGGTCTGTCAGAGAATGTAAAAGATGTTATGGTGGGTTTCCCTGCTCCCTCTGGTCTCAATGATTCTATGTCATTAGCGATTCAAATTGACAGACGTTTGCGTGAGGTAGAAGTATGCGTGGAATAGTGTTGCCTTGTGAACCAGCTTCTGAACCCATGCAGTGTGATAGAGTGGCTTCTGGGGCACAGCGTCATGAGTTTCAAAAACGCAATGGGTTATGTTTCTACTGTGGTGATGCCTCTCATGCTATTTCAGTCTGCCCTAAGCGGGGAAGATGTTTTGCACGCTCAGTTGTCTTGGGTAGTGTTCAGACTAAATTTCTGTTGACTGTTACCCTGATGTGCTCCCTGTCCACATTTTCTGCTCAGGTTTTGTTGATTCGGGAGCAGCTATTAACCTGATGGATTTTGATTTTGCTAAACGTTGTGGGTTTCCCTTGATACCTCTACGGAAGTCTATTCCCCTACTGGGGATTGATTCTACCCTTTGGCTGAGAATAAACCCCAGTTCTCTACTCAGGTGATAATGAGGGTTGAACCTGATCATCAGGAGAGTTGCAAATTTTTGGTGCTGTATAATCTGCATGACATTATTGTACTAGGTTTCCTTGGTTACAGTCTCATAATCCTGTTTTGGATTGGAAATCTGTGTCTGTAACCAGTTGGGGCTGCCAATGTGTTAATGCCAACACTCCTGTTTTTTTCTGCCTCTCCCCAGGCTCAAGATGTTCCTGACTTTTTGACTGATTTTTCTGATGTGTTTAGCGAAAGTAAATCTGCATCCTTGCCCCCCATAGGAGCTATGACTGCGCTATTGAATTAGTGCCTGGTAGTAAATTCCCTAAAGGTCGCCTTTTTAACTTGTCTGTACCTGAACATGACGCTATGCGGTCTTATATCAAGGAGTCATTTGAGAAGGGTCATATCAGACCATCCTCTTCACCCTTGGGTGCTGGTTTTTTCTTTGTGGCCAAAAAGGATGGTTCATTAAGGCCGTGTATTGATTATCGTCTCTTGAACAATATCACTGTGAAATAACAATATCCGTTACCCTTGATTTCTGACCTGTTTTCCAGGGTGAAAAGTGCTACTTGGTTTACCAAGCTTGACCTCAGAGGGGCGTATAACCTTATTCGCATTAAGCACGGGGATGAATGGAAGACGGCGTTTAATACCCCAGAGGGGCATTTTGAGTACCTAGTGATGCCCTTTGGGCTCACTAATGCTCCTTCCGTCTTCCAGTCCTTCATGAATGACATTTTCAGGGATTTTGTGGATAAATTTCTGATTGTTTATTTGGATGATATCTTGATTTTTTTCCAATGACTGGGACTCTCATGTGAAACATGTTCGGACTGTGTTCCAGATTTTGAGAGAGAATGCTCTGTATGTGAAGGGATCAAAGTGTCTTTTTGGCGTACAGAGGATCTCATTTCTGGGATTCATTTTGTCTCCATCTGTTATTGAAATGGACCCGGTCAAGGTTCAGGCCATCTGTGATTGGGTCCAACCTACTTCATTAAAGGCTCTTCAGAGATTCTTGGGTTTTGCCAATTTTTATCGTAAATTTATTGATAATTTCTCTGTTATTGTTAAACCATTGACTGATTTGACCAAAAAGGGTTCTGATGTGGTGAATTGGCCTCCTGAGGCAGTATCTGCGTTTCAGGAACTTAAACAGAGATTCACTTCTGCTCCTGTTCTACGGCAGCCTGATGTTTCTCTGCCATTTCAGGTGGAGGTTGATGCCTCTGAAATTGGGGCAGGTGCCATTTTGTCCCAAAGAGATCCTGAGACCTCTAAAAGTAACCCTTGTGCTTTTTTCTCTCGAAAATTTTCTCCAACTGAACGTAATTATGACGTGGGTAATCGGGAGTTATTGGCCATGAAGTGGGCTTTTGAAGAGTGGAGACATTGGCTGGAGGGAGCCAAACATCAGGTGGTGGTCCTCACGGACCATAAGAATCTGGTTTATCTGGAATCAGCCAAGCGACTTAATCCTAGACAGGCCAGGTGGGCCTTGTTTTTCACACGTTTTAATTTTGTGGTTTCCTTTCTTCCTGGCTTTAAGAATGTTAAGGCGGATGCCCTCTCGAGGAGTTTCCTTGCGGACTCTCCTGAGTTATCTGATCCTGCTGTTATTTTGAAAGAGGGTGTAGTTCTTTCCGCCATCTCGCCCAATTTGAGACTGGCTCTGGAAGGGTGTCAGGAGGATAAACCCGAGCGCTGCCCTGTTGGGAAATTGTTTGTCCCAGACCAGTGGAAAAAGAGTGTGATGTCTGAGATTCATTGTTCCGCGTTGGCCGGTCATCCCGAATTTTTGGTACCAGAGACTTGGTTAGTCAGTCCTTTTGGTGGCCTACTTTGTCTCGTGACGTCAGGGAGTTTGTGCAGTCCTGTGGGACTTGCTCTCGCTCCAAGCCTTGCTCTCGCTCTAGTGGTTTGTTGATGCCATTGCCTGTGCCCAAGACACCATGGACCCATATCTCTATGGATTTTATTTCCGACCTCCCTGTTTCTCAGAGAATGACCGTTATCTGGGTGATTTGTGATAGGTTTTCCAAGATGATACATCTTGTGCCATTACCTAAGTTACCTTCCTCCTCTGAATTGGTGCCTTTGTTCCTTCAGCACTTGGTTCGGTTACATGGCATTCCTGAGAACATTGTGTCTGACAGAGGAGTCCAGTTTGTTTCCAGATTTTGGAGGACTTTTTGTTCTAAACTTGGTGTTCAATTGTCTTTCTCTCTGCTTTTCATCCTCAGACCAATGGACAAACTGAGAGAACAAACCAGAGATTGGAGACTTATCTGAGATGCTTTGTGTCTGCTGATCAAGATGACTGGGTCTCTTTTTTGCCTTTGGCTGAGTTTGCTCTTAATAATAGGGCAAGCTCTGCCACTTTGATGTCTCCATTTTTCTGCAATTTTGGGTTTCACCCTCGATTTTTCTTTCGGGACAGCCGGAGGCTTCTGTCTGTCCGGGTGTTGACTCTGTTGTGGAGCGTATGCAGCAGATTTGGGACCAGGTAGTGGAGAGGTTGTCCCTCTCTCAGGAGAAAGCCCAGCGGTTTGCCAACCGGCATAGGACTGATGGTCCTCTGTTTAAAGTGGGGGACTTGGTCTGGTTGTCCTCAAGAAATATCCCTATGAGAGTTGCATCTCCTAAGTTTAAGCCTAGGTTCATTGGACCTTATAAGATCATGGAGATTCTTAATCCTGTTTCCTTTTGTTTACTTCTTCCAGGGACATTTAAGATCCATAACGTGTTACACAAGTCCTTATTGAAGAGGTTTGTCGAGCCAGTGGTTCCTATGGCTGCGCCTCCTGACCCTGTTTGGGTTGAGGGCAATCTGGAGTATGTGGTGGAGAAAATATTGGATTCTCGTTTTTCTAGACGGAAACTCCAGTATTTGGTTAAGTGGAGAGTTTATGGTCAGGAGGACAATTCTTGGGTGTTTGCTTCGGACATCCATGCTAGGAGACTGATCCGTGCGTATCACAGAGCTCATCCTGACCGACCTGGTTGCACAAATGAGGGTTCGGTGACCCCTCCTCAAGGGGGGGGTACTGTTGTGAATGTTTTAGAAATGAATTCTGAGCAGAAGCTCCCTCTGGTGGTTACAAACAGTACTGAACCATTCAGTGAGGATTGGCAATCAGGAATTACAGACTGGCTGGATATAAGGGAGGTTCCCTCCCATCTTGGTTGCCGGTGACCATATCAGACCATCCTCTTCACCCTTGGGTGCTGGTTTTTTCTTTGTGGCCAAAAAGGATGGTTCATTAAGGCCGTGTATTGATTATCGTCTCTTGAACAATATCACTGTGAAATAACAATATCCGTTACCCTTGATTTCTGACCTGTTTTCCAGGGTGATAAGTGCTACTTGGTTTACCAAGCTTGACCTCAGAGGGGCGTATAACCTTATTCGCATTAAGCACGGGGATGAATGGAAGACGGCGTTTAATACCCCAGAGGGGCATTTTGAGTACCTAGTGATGCCCTTTGGGCTCACTAATGCTCCTTCCGTCTTCCAGTCCTTCATGAATGACATTTTCAGGGATTTTGTGGATAAATTTCTGATTGTTTATTTGGATGATATCTTGATTTTTTCCAATGACTGGGACTCTCATGTGAAACATGTTCGGACTGTGTTCCAGATTTTGAGAGAGAATGCTCTGTATGTGAAGGGATCAAAGTGTCTTTTTGGCGTACAGAGGATTCATTTCTGGGATTCATTTTGTCTCCATCTGTTATTGAAATGGACCCGGTCAAGGTTCAGGCCATCTGTGATTGGGTCCAACCTACTTCATTAAAGGCTCTTCAGAGATTCTTGGGTTTTGCCAATTTTTATCGTAAATTTATTGGTAATTTCTCTGTTATTGTTAAACCATTGACTGATTTGACCAAAAAGGGTTCTGATGTGGTGAATTGGCCTCCTGAGGCAGTATCTGCGTTTGAGGAACTTAAACAGAGATTCACTTCTGCTCCTGTTCTACGGCAGCCTGATGTTTCTCTGCCATTTCAGGTGGAGGTTGATGCCTCTGAAATTGGGGCAGGTGCCGTTTTGTCCCAAAGAGATCCTGAGACCTCTAAAAGTAACCCTTGTGCTTTTTTCTCTCGAAAATTTTCTCCAACTGAACGTAATTATGACGTGGGTAATCGGGAGTTATTGGCCATGAAGTGGGCTTTTGAAGAGTGGAGACATTGGCTGGAGGGAGCCAAACATCAGGTGGTGGTCCTCACGGACCATAAGAATCTGGTTTATCTGGAATCAGCCAAGCGACTTAATCCTAGACAGGCCAGGTGGGCCTTGTTTTTCACACGTTTTAATTTTGTGGTTTCCTTTCTTCCTGGCACTAAGAATGTTAAGGCGGATGCCCTCTCGAGGAGTTTCCTTGCGGACTCTCCTGAGTTATCTGATCCTGCTGTTATTTTGAAAGAGGGTGTAGTTCTTTCCGCCATCTCGCCCAATTTGAGACTGGCTCTGGAAGGGTGTCAGGAGGATAAACCCGAGCGCTGCCCTGTTGGGAAATTGTTTGTCCCAGACCAGTGGAAAAAGAGTGTGATGTCTGAGATTCATTGTTCCGCGTTGGCCGGTCATCCCGGAATTTTTGGTACCAGAGACTTGGTTAGTCAGTCCTTTTGGTGGCCTACTTTGTCTCGTGACGTCAGGGAGTTTGTGCAGTCCTGTGGGACTTGCTCTCGCTCCAAGCCTTGCTCTCGCTCTAGTGGTTTGTTGATGCCATTGCCTGTGCCCAAGACACCATGGACCCATATCTCTATGGATTTTATTTCCGACCTCCCTGTTTCTCAGAGAATGACCATTATCTGGGTGATTTGTGATAGGTTTTCCAAGATGATACATCTTGTGCCATTACCTAAGTTTCCTTCCTCCTCTGAATTGGTGCCTTTGTTCCTTCAGCACGTGGTTCGGTTACATGGCATTCCTGAGAACATTGTGTCTGACAGAGGAGTCCAGTTTGTTTCCAGATTTTGGAGGACTTTTTGTTCTAAACTTGGTGTTCAATTGTCTTTCTCCTCTGCTTTTCATCCTCAGACCAATGGACAAACTGAGAGAACAAACCAGACATTGGAGACTTATCTGAGATGCTTTGTGTCTGCTGATCAAGATGACTGGGTCTCTTTTTTGCCTTTGGCTGAGTTTGCTCTTAATAATAGGGCAAGCTCTGCCACTTTGATGTCTCCATTTTTCTGCAATTTTGGGTTTCACCCTCGATTTTCTTCGGGACAGCCGGAGGCTTCTGTCTGTCCGGGTGTTGACTCTGTTGTGGAGCGTATGCAGCAGATTTGGGACCAGGTAGTGGAGAGGTTGTCCCTCTCTCAGGAGAAAGCCCAGCGGTTTGCCAACCGGCATAGGACTGATGGTCCTCTGTTTAAAGTGGGGGACTTGGTCTGGTTGTCCTCAAGAAATATCCCTATGAGAGTTGCATCTCATAGAATCATAGAATCATAGAATGGTAGAGTTGGAAGGGACCTCCTGGGTCATCTGGTCCAACCCCCTGCTCAAAGCAGGATTCTCTAAATCATCCCAGACAGATGTCTATCCAGCCTCTGTTTGAAGACTTCCATTGAAGGAGAACTCACCACCTCTTGTGGCAGCCTGTTCCACTCATTGATCACCCTAACTGTCAAAAAGTTTTTTCTAATATCTAATCTGTGTCTCCTCCCATTCAGTTTCATCCCATTGCTTCTAGTCTTTCCTTGCGCAAATGAGAATAAAGATGATCCTTCTACAATGTGACAGCCCTTGAGATATTTGTAGACAGCTATTAAGTCTCCTCTCAGTCTTCTTTTTTGCAAGCTAAACATTCCCAATTCCTGCAACCGTTCCTCATAGGACATGGTTTGCAGACCGGTCACCATTCTGGTGGCTCTTCTCTGAACTTGCTCCAGTTTGTTGATGTCTTTTTTAAAATGTGGTGCCCAAAACTGGACACAGTATTCCAGATGAGGTCTGACCAAAGAGGAGTAGAGGGCAATAATGACCTCACGTGATCTAGACTGTATGCTTCTGTTGATACATCCTAGAATTGCATTTGCCTTTTTTGCTGCTGCATCACACTGTTGACTCATGTTAAGTCTGTGATCAATTAGTATACCCAAGTCTTTTTCACATGTGCTGTTACTTAGCCCTATTCCTCCCATTTTGTATATGCTTTTTTCATTTTTATTGCCCAGATGTAGTACTTTGCATTTTTCCCTGTTAAAATCCATTCTGTTAGTTGCTGCCCACTGCTCCAGTTTATGTATATCTTTTTGAATCCTCTCTCTCTCTTCTCTAGTATTAGCTACCCCTCCTAGCTTTGTGTCATCAGCAAATTTGATCAGTTTACCCTCAATTCCTTCATCTAAATCATTGATAAAGATGTTGAACAATACAGGGCCCAAAACAGAGCCTTGTGGTACCCCACTTGAGACATTCTTCCAACTGGATGTGCAGCCATTTGCAACCACTCTTTGGGTCCGATCACTAAGCCAGTTATGAATCCACCTAACAGTTGCCTTGTCCATTCCATACTTAGTCATTTTTTCAATAAGGATTGTGTGAGATACTTTGTCAAATGCTTTGCTGAAGTCAAGATATACTATATCTACAGCATTTCCCTGATCCACCCAGTCAGTGATTCTGTCATAGAAGGAAATTAAGTTAGTCTGACATGACTTATTAGTTACAAACCCATGCTGACTCTGTTTAATCACTTCATTCTTATCCAGGTACTTGCATACATGTTCTTTAATAATTTGTTCAAAGATCTTTCCTGGTATAGAAGTCAGACTCACCGGCCTGTAGTTCCCTGGGTCCACCTTCTTCCCTTTTTGAAGATAGGAACAACATTTGCTCTTCTCCAGTCTTCTGGGACTTCTCCTGTTCTCCAAGAATTTTCAAAGATTATGGACAGTGGTTCAAGAATTTCTTCTGCTATCTCCTTCAGTACCCTGGGGTGTAATTCATCTGGACCTGGAGACTTGAATTCATTTAGGTTAGCTAAGTGTTTCCTCACTGTCTTTCTGTTTATAGATATCCTGGATTCTTCTATTCCTTTAATAGGACAGTGAAGATCAGTTGATGTTACATTTCCTTTCTGAGAGAAAACAGATGCAAAATAGGAATTTAAAAGTTCAGCCTTCTCAACATCCTGACTTACCATCTCCTAAGTTTAAGCCTAGGTTCATTGGACCTTATAAGATCATGGAGATTCTTAATCCTGTTTCCTTTTGTTTACTTCTTCCAGGGACATTTAAGATCCATAACGTGTTCCACAAGTCCTTATTGAAGAGGTTTGTCAAGCCAGTGGTTCCTATGGCTGCGCCTCCTGACCCTGTTTGGGTTGAGGGCAATCTGGAGTATGTGGTTGAGAAAATATTGGATTCTCGTTTTTCTAGACGGAAACTCCAGTATTTGGTTAAGTGGAGAGGTTATGGTCAGGAGGACAATTCTTGGGTGTTTGCTTCGGACATCCATGCTAGGAGACTGATCTGTGCGTATCACAGAGCTCATCCTGACCGACCTGGTTGCACAAATGAGGGTTCGGTGACCCCTCCTCAAGGGGGGGTACTGTTGTGAATGTTTTAGAAATGAATTCTGAGCAGAAGCTCCCTCTGGTGGTTACAAACAGTACTGAACCATTCAGTGAGGATTGGCAATCAGGAATTACAGACTGGCTGGATATAAGGGAGGTTCCCTCCATCTTGGTTGCCGGTGATCAATTGTTCTTGTCTCAACGTTGTTTCCTGGTTCACTTGGAAGCTTGCTGAGTCTTGCCTCTTCTCCTGCTCTCAGATAAGATATTTTCTGTTTTTTGTTTTTGTGCTTGCCATTTGCATATTTCTCTGCATTTCTGTGAGGTTGGCCAGGTTCCCCCTCCGGGGGGCTTGGGCTCCTCTCGGTTCCTCTGGAGCCGCTGTTGTTTGTTCATTTGCCTTTTCCAGTTTTTTCAGTGGCTGCGGCTTAGTTTTGTTACACCAGAGAACTAATTTAGGTGGTAGAGTTCATGTGATCTCAGGTGTTTTTGCAATTAGTAGCGTTAGCTTTTTTTTAGTTTTTTTTTGGATTGCAGTAAGTATTCTTCCTATCCTTTTCTGTCTAGGCAGATTGGGCCCCAGCGTTTGCTCATACTATTTTCTGTCTGTATTTCCTCTTGTCTAACCGCCATTACATGTTTGGGGGCTTCCTATGTTCTTTGGGGATCTGCTCCGGGGCAGATAGCTTTCCCCTTTCTATCTTTAGGTGTAGTTAACCTCTCAGACTGTGACGAGGCATCTTGGACCAACGTAGGAATGCTCCACGGCTGCCTTTAGTTGTGGTGGTTAGTCAGGGTACTGCAATCCAGTAGATTCCAACCTCTCTGGTGTATTGCCGTTTTTGCCTGCTCTCCTCAGCTACTAAAACATAACACCCACCCCGAATCAGAACACTAGCTACGCCTCTGGTGTGCAATGTTTCCAATGCATGGATAAAAACTAGTATAAAGATCTTGTGACTAACTCATGTTTTTGAACACACTAATATATATATACACACACGGAATAATTACCAGTCTCCTCTTCTTCAGTTCTTTTACATTTGTGAGGAAAGTGTGCAGTGATCTATGTGACTGCAGACTTCTGAATCTTGACATTGTGGGGTGCGCACAGTCACAATTCCCTGGTGTCATCGATGCAATCAAGCGGTCAGATGACATACACTGGGGGGCAATGGGGCCAAATGCCACACATTTCAGGCCCATTGCCCCTGATGGGTAACATACTCTACATTGCCCTAACTATACACTGGAGTCAATGGCCTGAATTCAGTCATTATGGCGGCCCGCTACTTTTCTCCACATATTTGGCTTTTGCTGTTGGTCATGTAGGGACAGAATATTCGGCTCAGCTGTACCCGCCTCGCTGCACGGCTGCTCGCTATGCAGAGGATGCACAGAAAGGGAAAACAAAAGTTATCAGCCAAAATGAATTAAAACCTTGTATTTCTTCCGATTAAAAAACATATATCCCATGTGATTCCACAGGCGGGAGACGCAGAGATGGTCGACACATCTCAGGCTCAGCTAGACCCACGATTAAGGGCCAGGAGCACCTGAGGCGCATAAGCGAAGTCTACAAGAAAGCCACAGGCGGGAGACGCAGAGATGGCCGACACATCTCAGGCTCAACTAGACCCACGATTAAGGGCCAGGAGCACCTGAGGAGCATAAGCGAAGTCTACAAGAAAGCCACAGGCGGGAGACGCAGAGATGGCCGACACATCTCAGGCTCAACTAGACCCACGATTAAGGGCCAGGAGCACCTGAGGAGCATAAGAGAAGTCTACAAGAAAGACACAGGCGGGAGACGCAGAGATGGCCGACACATCTCAGGCTCAGCTAGACCCACGATTAAGGGCCAGGAGCACCTGAGGAGCATAAGCGAAGTCTACAAGAAAGCCACAGGCGGGAGACGCAGAGATGGCCGACACATCTCAGGCTCAGCTAGACCCACGATTAAGGGCCAGGAGCACCTGAGGAGCATAAGCGAAGTCTACAAGAAAGCCACAGGCGGGAGACGCAGAGATGGCCGACACATCTCAGGCTCAGCTAGACCCACGATTAAGGGCCAGGAGCACCTAAGCGAAGTCTACAAGAAAGCCACAGGCACTAACAAAACCGCAGGCCCCTAAAAACATGGCGATTTGGGCGAGCAGGGAGAATGGTCAGAAGCCGCTGGTGACGGCCTGGTAGGGTGAATGGAGGACACAGAGTCCGTGGTGCTCTCTCATTCAGAGGTCCGGCTGCAGATTGCAGCGAGCGGGGCGGGCGAGTCCGGGCTCAGAGTCTGGAGCCGCCATTGGTCGCCGCCACGTCAGATGTTTTGCCATGACAAATGTTTTATCATAGAGGATTTTGAGGGGGTAAGGAATTTGGGGCGGCAGGTGCAGCTCCCGACCCCTGACCGTGCATGTTGTCTGTCCAGCCCCACCTACATGGGAGCAGGACTGCAGGTCACTTTATAGCTACAATGTAACACTTTATTATTCTTCCCATCAATGATTCTTAAAGAGGAACACACCGCAGACACATCAAAGGGAAAGCGCGGCCTCAGATCCTTCATCTGTGCGAAAAATGTGTCCTCAAAACAAAGATTATTGGAAACATCTTTACTGAGGTTTGTTTTGGCTGCAGATGAGCAGAAGTTATAATCTCCGGCCTGGATCTGGGAGCGTCGGGACCAATATGGATATTATTACAACCTGAGCAGGGGATTTCATCCAACAGACTGAGGTCACCCGGCAAGACAGACGAGGAAGGAGTGAAACCGAAAAAACAAGTGCTGCGACTGGTAGTCACCGACTGCTCCAAGGAGCAGACCCAACCGAAAGTCTCCAGAATGAGGAAGCGTCTGAGCATACCCCATCATGACATCACAGGAGATGCCCAGGTTATACCAGCTGTACATATATAATTATACACAGGCGATGTCCAGGTTATACCAGCTGTACATATATAATTATACACAGGAGATGCCCAGGTTATACCAGCTGTACATATATAATTACATACAGGAGATGCCCAGGTTATACTGGCTGTACATATATAATTATATACAGGAGATACCCAGGTTATACCAGCTGTACACATATAATTATATGCAGGAGATGCCCAGGTTATACCAGCTGTACATATATAATTATATACAGGAGATGCCCAGGTTATACCAGCTGTACATACATAATTATATACAGGAGATGTCCAGGTTATACCAGCTGTACATATATAATTATATACAGGAGATTCCCAGGTTATACCAGCTGTACATATATAATTAGATACAGGAGATACCCAGGTTATACCGGCTGTACATATATAATTATATACAGGAGATACCCAGGTTATACCAGCTGTACATATATAATTATATACAGGAGATGCCCAGGTTATACCAGCTGTACATATATGATTATATACAGGAGATGCCCAGGTTATACCAGCTGTACATATATAATTATACACAGGCGATGTCCAGGTTATACCAGCTGTACATATATAATTATATACAGGAGATTCCCAGGTTATACCAGCTGTACATATATAATTAGATACAGGAGATACCCAGGTTATACCGGCTGTACATATATAATTATATACAGGAGATACCCAGGTTATACCAGCTGTACATATATAATTATATACAGGAGATGCCCAGGTTATACCAGCTGTACATATATGATTATATACAGGAGATGCCCAGGTTATACCAGCTGTACATATATAATTATATACAGGAGATGTCCAGGTTATACCAGCTGTACATATATAATATATATACAGGAGATGCCCAGGTTATACCAGCTGTACATATATAATTATATACAGGAGATGCCCAGGTTATACCAGCTGTACATATTATAATTATATACAGGAGATACCCAGGTTATACCAGCTGTACACATATAATTATATGCAGGAGATGCCCAGGTTATACCAGCTGTACATATATAATTATATACAGGAGATGCCCAGGTTATACCAGCTGTACATATATAATTATATACAGGAGATGTCCAGGTTATACCAGCTGTACATATATAATATATATACAGGAGATGCCCAGGTTATACCAGCTGTACATATATAATTATATACAGGAGATGCCCAGGTTATACCAGCTGTACATATATAATTATATACAGGAGATACCCAGGTTATACCAGCTGTACACATATAATTATATGCAGGAGATGCCCAGGTTATACCAGCTGTACATATATAATTATATACAGGAGATGCCCAGGTTATACCAGCTGTACATATATAATTATACACAGGCGATGTCCAGGTTATACCAGCTGTACATATATAATTATATACAGGAGATTCCCAGGTTATACCAGCTGTACATATATAATTAGATACAGGAGATACCCAGGTTATACCGGCTGTACATATATAATTATATACAGGAGATACCCAGGTTATACCAGCTGTACATATATAATTATATACAGGAGATGCCCAGGTTATACCAGCTGTACATATATAATTATATACAGGAGATGCCCAGGTTATACCGGCTGTACATATATAATTATATACAGGAGATGCCCAGGTTATACCGGCTGTACATATAATTATATACAGGAGATGCCCAGGTTATACCAGCTGTACATATATAATTATATACAGGAGAT
Organism: Oophaga sylvatica; assembly: GCA_033576555.1. Lineage (NCBI taxonomy): Eukaryota > Metazoa > Chordata > Amphibia > Anura > Dendrobatidae > Oophaga > Oophaga sylvatica. The sequence continues at coordinate 14,295 of JARQOD010001661.1, forward strand.
ACCCAGGTTATACCAGCTGTACATATATAATTATATACAGGAGATGTCCAGGTTATACCAGCTGTACAAATATAATTATATACAGGAGATGCCCAGGTTAATACACACGCAGTATACTTAAAATATATTACACAGGAGATGCCCAGGTTATACCAGCTGTACAAATATAATTATACACAGGAGATGCCCAGGTTATACCAGCTGATATTAACAGAATCAAATAATTATATACAGGAGATGCCCAGGTTATACCGCTGTACATATATAATTATATACAGGAGATACCAGGTTATACCGCTGTACATATATAATATATATACAGGAGATCCCAGGTTAGTTAAATATCAATACCAGGATACAGCTGTACATATATAATTATATACAGGAGATACCAGGTTATACCGGCTGTACATATATAATTATATACAGGAGATGCCCAGGTTATACCGGCTGTACATATATAATTATATACAGGAGATGCCCAGGTTATACCGGCTGTACATATATAATTATATACAGGAGATACCCAGGTTATACCAGCTGTACATATATAATTATATACAGGAGATCCCCAGGTTATACCAGCTGTACATATATAATTATATACAGGAGATGCCCAGGTTATACCAGCTGTACAAATATAATTATAACAGGAGATGCCCAGGTTATACCAAGCTGTACATAATATAATTATATACAGGAGATCCCAGGTTATACCAGCTGTACATATATAATTATATACAGGAGATGCCCAGGTTTATACCAGCTGTACAATATATAATTATATACAGGAGATGCCCAGGTTATACCAGCTGTACATATATAATTATATACAGGAGATGCCCAGGTTATACCAGCTGTACAATATAATATATACAGGAGATGCCCAGGTTATATCCAGCTGTACATATATAATTATATACAGGAGATGCCAGGTTATACCAGCTGTACATATATAATTATATACAGGAGATGCCCAGGTTATACCAGCTGTACATATATAATATATACAGGAGATGCCCAGGTTATACCAGCTGTACATATATAATTATATACAGGAGATGTCCAGGTTATACCAGCTGTACAATATAATTATATACAGGAGATCCCAGGTTATACCAGCTGTACATTATAATTATAACAGGAGATGCCCAGGTTATACCAGCTGTACATATATAATTATATACAGAGATGCCAGGTTATACCAGCTGTACATATATAATTATATACAGGAGATACCCAGGTTATACCAGCTGTACATATATAATTATATACACGGAGATGCCCAGGTTATACCAGCTGTACATATTAATTAATACAGGAGATGCCAGGTATACCGCTGTACATATATAATTATATACAGGAGATGCCAGGTTATACCAGCTGTACATATATAATTATATACAGGAGATACCAGGTTATACCAGCTGTACATATATAATATATACAGGAGATGCCCAGGTTATACCAGCTGTACATATATAATATATACAGGAGATGTCCAGGTTATACCAGCTGTACATATATAATTATATACAGGAGATGCCCAGGTTATACCAGCTGTACATATATAAATTATATACAGGAGATGCCCAGGTTATACCAGCTGTACATATATAATTATATACAGGAGATGCCCAGGTTATACCAGCTGTACATAGACAATTATTTACAGGAGATGCCCAGGTTATACCAGCTGTACATATATAATTATATACAGGAGATACCCAGGTTATACCAGCTGTACATATATGATATACAGGAGATGCCCAGGTTTACCAGCGGTACACGTATAATTATATACAGTAGATGCCCAGGTTATACCAGCTGTACATGTATAATTATATACAGGAGATGCCCAGGTTATACCAGCTGTACATATATAATTGTTGTGTTTCGGTAGCTGAGGAGGACAGGAACAACAGCAGGGCATCAGAACACCTGAGATGTTGGTAACTGATGAGTTGCAGATTCCTAAACTAACGACACAACTAGAGGTAGCTGTGGAGCGTTCCTACGTTGATCCTAGACGCCTCGTCACAGCCTGAGAGATAACTACACCTAAAGGCAGAAAGATGAAAGCTATCTGACCCGGAGCAGATCCCCAAAGAAAATAGGAAGCCTCCAAACATATAATGGCGGTTAGACAAGATGAAAACACAAACATAGGCAGAAAATAGATTGAGCAAACGCTAGAGCCACAAGCTGACTAAATAGGATAGGAAAGGAGAGATTACTTTCTGCAACCCAGAAAACCCTACAAAAATCCAACAATTCTGATTACAAAAATACTGAGATCACACGATCTCGCCACCCGCTAAATCAGATCTAAACAAAACCAAGCCGCAGCCGCTGAAAAAACAGGAAAAAGCAAATGAGCAAATAACAGTGGCTGCAGATAAACTGTGAGGAGTTCAGGCCCCAGGAGGGGACCTGGCTGACCTCCACAAAAGTGCAGAAAACAATGCAAAAAGCAAGCACAAAAAGAAAAGCAAAAAAATATCTTATCTGAAAGCAGGAGATGCAGGCAAGACTTTAGAAAACTTCCAAATGAACCAGGAATCACAATTGAGACAAGAACAATTGATCACAGGCAACGATCATGGGAGGGAACCTCCCTTATATCAGACCAGTCAGTGAACCCAGATTGCCATTCCTCGCTGAAAGGTTCAGTACTGTCTGTAACCACCAGAGGGAGCCTCTGCTCAGAAACCATCTCTAGCACATTCACAACAGTACCCCCCCCTTTGAGGAGGGGTCACCGAACCCTCACCTGTGCAACCAGGCCGATCAGGATGAGCTCGGTGATAGGCACGGATCAGTCTCCTAGCATGGATGTCCGAAGCAAAGACCCAAGAATTGTCCTCCTGACCATAACCTCTCCACTTAACAAAATACTGGAGTTTCTGTCTAGAAAAACGAGAATCCAATATTTTCTCAAAAACATGCACAGTATATACCCTATGGGAATAAACATGCTAGAATTAGGAGGAAACCACTATGGCTAAATAGAGCTGTAAGGGGCGCAATAAGGAACAAAAAGAAAGTGTTTAGGGAATTAAAGCAAGTAGGTAGTGATGAGGCATTAAATAAATACAGAAGACTGAATAAATTCTGTAAAAAGCAAATCAAGACAGCAAAGATTGAGGCAGAGAGACTCATTGCCAGAGAAAGTAAAAATAATCCCAAAATATTCTTTAACTACATAAATAGCAAGAAACTAAAAAATGATAGTGTTGGTCCCCTTAAAAATAGTCTGGGTGAAATGGTGGATGAGGATGAGGAAAAAGTCAATATGCTAAATGACTTTTTTTCAACTGTATTTACACAAGAAAATCCCATGACAGATAAGATCAGTGATAAAAAAAATTTCTCCATTAAATGTCACCTGCTTAACCCAGCAGGAAGTACGGCGGCGTCTAAAAATCACTAAAGTTGACAAATCCCCGGGCCCGGATGGGATACACCCCCGAGTACTGCAGGAATTAAGTACAGTTATAGATAGACCATTATTTTTAATCTTTAAAGATTCCATAATAACGGGGTCTGTACCACAGGACTGGCGTATAGCAAATGTGGGGCCAATATTCAAAAAGGGGGCAAAAACTGAACCTGGAAATTATAGGCCAGTGAGCTTAACATCTACTGTGGGTAAAATCCTGGAGGGTTTTTTTAAGGGATCCTATATTGGAGTATCTGAGGCTGAATAACCTCGTGACACAGTATCAGCATGGGTTTACGAGGGACCGTTCTTGTCCGACTAATCTGATAAGCTTTTATGAAGGGGTAAGTTCCGGACTGGACCGAGGGAATGCCATGGACGTGGTGTTCATGGACTTCTGAAAAGCTTTTGATACGGTGCCACACAAAAGGTTGATACATAAAATGAGAACAATGGGGATAGGGGAAAATATGTGTAAGTGGGTTAAGAACTGGCTCATGGATAGAAAACAAAGGGTGGTTATTAATGGAGCACACTCGGACTGGGTCACGGTTAGCAGTGGGGTACCACAGGGGTCAGTATTGGGGCCGCTTCTCTTTAACATATTTATTAATGACCTTGTAGGGGGCATACAGAGTAGTATTTCAATATTTGCAGATGACACTAAACACTGCAGGGTAATAAATACAGAGGAGGACAATTTTATATTACAGGAGGATTTATGTAAACTAGAAGCTTGGGCTGATAAATGGCAAATGAGCTTTAATGAGGATAAATGTAAGGTCATGCACTTGGGTAGAACAAATAAGATGTATAATTATGTGCTTAATTGTAAAACACTGGGCAAAACTGTCACTGAAAAAGACCTGGGTGTATGGGTGGACGACAAACTCACATTTAGTGGCCAATGTCAGGCAGCTGCTGCCAAGGCAAATAAAATAATGGGATGCATTAAAAGAGGCATAGATGCTCATGAGGAGAACATAATTTTACCTCTATACAAGTCACTGGTGCGACCACACTTAGAATACTGTGTGCAGTTCTGGTCTCCGGTGTGTAAAAGACATAGCTGAACTGGAGCAGGTGCAGAGAAGAGCGACCAAGGTTATTAGAGAACTGGGGGGTCTGCAATACCAAGACAGGTTATTAGAGCACTGGGGGGTCTGCAATACCAAGACAGGTTATTACACTTGGGGTTATTTAGTTTGGAAAAACGAAGGCTTAGGGGTGATCTTATTACAATGTACAAATATATGAGGGGACAGTACAAAGACCTTTCTAATGATCTTTTTACTCTTAGACCTGTGACGGGGACAAGGGGGCATCCTCTACGTCTGGAGGAAAGAAGGTTTAGCCATAATCACAGACGCAGAGTCTTTACTGTAAGAGCAGTGAGACTATGGAACTCTCTGCCGTCTAATGTTGTAATGAGTGATTCCTTACTAAAATTTAAGAAGGGACTGGATGCCTTTCTTGAAAAGTATAATATTACAGGCTATATTCACTAGTTTCCTAGATACTGCGTTGATCCAGGGAGCTAGTCTGACTGCCGTATGTGGAGTCGGGAAGGAATTTTTTTCCCCAATGTGAAGCTTACTGTTTGCCACTTGGGTTTTTTTTTGCCTTCCTCTGGATCAACACGTTAGGGCAGGTTAGGATAGGATATGGGTTGAACTAGATGGACTTAAAGTCTTCCTTCAACCTTAATAACTATGTTACTATGTTACATACTCCAGATTGCCCTCAACCAAAACAGGGTCAGGAGGCGCAGCCATAGGAACCACTGGCTCGACAAACCTCTTCAATAAGGACTTGTGGAACACGTTATGGATCTTAAATGTCCCTGGAAGAAGCAAACGGAAGGAAACAGGATTAAGAATCTCCATGATCTTATAAGGTCCAATGAACCTGGGCTTAAACTTTGGAGATGCAACCCTCATAGGGATATTTCTTGAGGACAACCCAACCAAACCAAGTTCCCCACTTTAAACCGAGGACCATCAGTCCTTTGCCGGTTGGCAAACCGTTGGGCCTTCTCCTGAGAGAGAGAGACAACCTCTCCACTACCTGGTCCCAAATCTGCTGCATTCGCTCCACAACAGAGTCAACACCTGGACAGACAGAAGCCTCCGCCTGTCCCGAAGAAAATCGAGGGTGAAACCCAAAATTGCAGAAAAATGGAGACATCAAGGTGGCAGAGCTAGCCCTATTATTAAGAGCAAACTCAGCCAAAGGCAAAAAAGAGACCCAGTCATCTTGATCAGCAGACACAAAACATCTCAAATAAGTCTCCAAGGTCTGGTTTGTTCTCTCGGTTTGTCCATTGGTCTGAGGATGAAAAGCAGAGGAGAAAGATAATTGAACACCAAGTTTAGAACAAAATGTCCTCCAAAATCTGGAAACAAACTGGACTCCTCTGTCAGACACAATATTCTCCGGAATGCCATGTAACCGAACCACGTGCTGAAGGAACAAAGGCACCAATTTGGAGGAAGAAGGTAACTTAGGTAATGGCACAAGATGTATCATCTTGGAAAACTTATCACAGATTACCCAGATAACGGTCATTCTCTGAGAAACAGGGAGGTCGGAAATAAAATCCATAGAGATATGGGTCCATGGCCTCTTGGGCACAGGCAATGGCATCAACAAACCACTAGAGCGAGAGCAAGGTTTGGAGCGAGAGCAAGTCCCGCAGGACTGCACAAAGTCCCTGACATCTCAAGACAAAGTAGGCTACCAAAAGGACCGACTCACCAAGTCTCTGGTACCAAAAATCCCGGATGACCAGCCAACGCGGAACAATGAATCTCAGACATCACACTCTTCTTCCACTGGTCTGGGACAAACAATTTCCCAATAGGGCAGCGCTCAGGTTTATCCTCCTGACACCCTTCCAAGGCCAGTCTCAAATTAGGCGAGAAGGTGGAAAGAACGAAGCCCGCCTTCTATTATGGGCGTTATAAATAGGCTGCTATCCAGACACTATGCATTGCACTTTTTTGTCCTCCTAAGCAAGCCTTATTTGTGTGTTTTTCCACCAGGCAGCCTATACCTTTATCATCACTTTTTTGTGATAGGGTGGCTGTCCTCATCAGTGGAGGGCACCTGTGCTGCGCCAGCCTTTATCTGTGGGAGCCGGCTGCATCCTGCTAGTGCACTGTTCATCTTTCAATATCTGGTGAGGCTATTTTCATGTTGTGTTTTTGCTAAAAAAATTTTTAGGATTTTTAAGTCCTTCTATCTTTGTCTGTGAGCTTTGAATTGATGTAAGTTAGTTACTCGCAATATAATGGGGAACCTTGCCGTTGGTTTGCGAGCTTATCTGCTTTGGCCAAAATAGTAACCAATACCTCATTGATGCATTTATCAGATGCATTTTTTTGCACTTTTTATCATCTTTTGCAGGGTGCAGGTAGGCTCCTTTTTGATGGTCTGGTTTTTTGTGTGATGCATATATAGTGCTGAACAGCCCGCCTTCTATTATGGGCGTTATAAATAGGCTGCTATCCAGACACTATGCATTGCACTTTTTTGTCCTCCTAAGCAAGCCTTATTTGTGTGTTTTTCCACCAGGCAGCCTATACCTTTATCATCACTTTTTTGTGATAGGGTGGCTGTCCTCATCAGTGGAGGGCACCTGTGCTGCGCCAGCCTTTATCTGTGGGAGCCGGCTGCATCCTGCTAGTGCACTGTTCATCTTTCAATATCTGGTGAGGCTATTTTCATGTTGTGTTTTTGCTAAAAAAATTTTTAGGATTTTTAAGTCCTTCTATCTTTGTCTGTGAGCTTTGAATTGATGTAAGTTAGTTACTCGCAATATAATGGGGAACCTTGCCGTTGGTTTGCGAGCTTATCTGCTTTGGCCAAAATAGTAACCAATACCTCATTGATGCATTTATCAGATGCATTTTTTTGCACTTTTTATCATCTTTTGCAGGGTGCAGGTAGGCTCCTTTTTGATGGTCTGGTTTTTTGTGTGATGCATATATAGTGCTGAACAGCCCGCCTTCTATTATGGGCGTTATAAATAGGCTGCTATCCAGACACTATGCATTGCACTTTTTTGTCCTCCTAAGCAAGCCTTATTTGTGTGTTTTTCCACCAGGCAGCCTATACCTTTATCATCACTTTTTTGTGATAGGGTGGCTGTCCTCATCAGTGGAGGGCACCTGTGCTGCGCCAGCCTTTATCTGTGGGAGCCGGCTGCATCCTGCTAGTGCACTGTTCATCTTTCAATATCTGGTGAGGCTATTTTCATGTTGTGTTTTTGCTAAAAAAAATTTTAGGATTTTTAAGTCCTTCTATCTTTGTCTGTGAGCTTTCAAAGAACTACACCCTCTTTCAAAATAACAGTAGGATCAGATAACTCAGGAGAGTCCGCAAAGAAACTCCTCGAGAGGGCATCCGCCTTAACATTCTTAGTGCCAGGAAGAAAAGAAACCACAAAATTAAAACGTGTGAAAAACAAGGCCCACCTGGCCTGTCTAGGATTAAGTCGCTTGGCTGATTCGAGATAAACCAGATTCTTATGGTCCGTGAGGACCACCACCTGATGTTTGGCTCCTTCCAGCCAATGTCTCCACTCTTCAAAGGCCCACTTCATGGCCAATAACTCCCGATTACCCACGTCATAATTACGTTCAGTTGGAGAAAATTTTCGAGAGAAAAAGGCACAAGGGTTACGCTTAGAGGTCTCTGGATCTCTTTGGGACAAAACGGCACCTGCCCCAATTTCAGAGGCATCAACCTCCACCTGAAATGGTAGAGAAACATCAGGCTGCCGTAGAACAGGAGCAGAAGTGAATCTCTGCTTAAGTTCCTGAAATGCAGAGACTGCCTCAGGAGGCCAGTTCACCACATCAGAACCCTTTTGTCACGCGGTCTTATGATATGTGTACGATGTCAGTAAACTATTCTTAAAAGAACAACACTCTATACAACATATAGATTAGCAACATCAGCATGTAAATATAGAATAGATTTACCTGACACGATATCCGTTGAACTCAGGGTTAATCTTGAGGACTTGATACACTGTCACAGGAAAGAGGAGGACCGGGGGTCTAACCTGACCCTAAACTGGGGTCCTAACTAAACCCTCACCTTGGAGGTACTGATAATGGTTCAGAGGTCCAAGTCTCCAGCCTAACCCTGTCTCCTATCAGTCCCTGAACCCTGTAATCAGTCCTAAGAAGGATTCTGATTACCACCAAAGGGATATGGGCTGATCTCTGCTAAATACACAGATTAGACATATAAGACAGACTGGAGAAAACACAGACTTGCATACACACACACAGAAGGAACATAAATGATCTGGGATATTAAACTCTAAGCAAGGTGAGCTTAAAACAACTAAGGAGCTCCTTAACTTAAGTCTATACAGATACAATCCTATCTGTGGTCTGCATGAAGAATTTCACTGGCAACTCCCAACACAGACAACCAGAGATTTAAAGGAAACCAATCAACAAATAATTAATTGCAGCCGGGAGAAAACTGCACCCAGTCCCAGAACTGAGCACAGACAGAATTAACTCCCTAACTGCCAAACACAAAGAAACAGCAACTCAGCTGTGAGAAGTCAGAATGTGCAACCGCGACGATCTTCGTGGCGATGCACACATGACAGTACCCCCCCTTCTACGAGGGGCCTCCGGACCCTCAGGGCCAGGTTTGCCCGGGTGAGTTCTGTGGAAGGTCCGCACCAAACGATCTGCGTTAATGTCAGACGCAGGAACCCACGTCCTCTCCTCTGGACCATACCCCTTCCAATGCACCAAGTACTGAAGGGACCGGCGATTCAGACGTGAGTCAATGATCTTTGACACTTGAAACTCCAAGTTACCATTGACCACCACTGGAGGAGGAGGTAGAGGTGATGGTATGACTGGTGCCACGTACCTCTTAAGTAATGACTTGTGGAACACATTATGAATTTTAAACGTAGGAGGGAGGTCCAGACGAAATGCCACAGGATTAATTATGGAACTGATCCTGTACGGCCCGATGAATCTGGGGCCCAGCTTCCAGGAGGGAACTTTAAGTTTTATATTCCTGGTAGACAACCATACCAGATCGTTCACATTAAGATCTGGACCAGAAACTCTCCTCCTATCAGCCATATGTTTATAACGGTTCCCCATAGCACTCATATTATTCAATACACCTCTCCACACTGAAGCAAGTGACGACGAGAAACGCTCCTCCTCAGGAACCCCAGAAGGGCCCCCCCATTGAATGTACAAAACTGGGGATGAAAACCATATGCCCCAAAAAACGGGGACTTACCAGTGGACTCGCTCCGCCTGTTGTTAAGAGCGAACTCTGCCAGAGGCAAGAAAGAAGACCAGTCCTCCTGGTTCTCTGAGACAAAACACCGAAGATAAGTCTCTAAGCTTTGATTCAGACGCTCTGTCTGACCATTGGTCTGCGGATGAAAAGCCGAGGAAAATGACAATTGCATCCCCCGACGTAAACAAAATGCCCTCCAAAACTTGGACACAAACTGAGACCCCCTATCTGACACCACATCAGAAGGCAACCCATGAAGTCTAACGATCTCCCCAATGAACACCTGCGCCAGAGTTTTAGCATTAGGGAGGGCAGGAAGAGCAATGAAATGTGCCATCTTACTGAACCTGTCAACAACCACCAGTATGACAGTCTTCCCTGACGACTGAGGAAGGTCCGTGATGAAGTCCATAGACAAATGAGTCCATGGACGCTCCGGAAGTTTCAAGGGTAAGAGGGTCCCAGACGGACGGGTATGAGGGGTCTTAGAGCGAGCACAAACCCCACAGGACGCGACAAAAGTTAAAACATCTTTATTAACGTTAGGCCACCAAAACCGGCGAGAAAGGAGATCTAAAGTAGCCTTACTCCCTGGATGTCCTGCTAAAGCAGAATTATGATGTGCCTCAATAACCTTTTGTCTCAACTGATTTGGGACAAACAGTCTCCCTGGAGGTCCTGCAGGGGCGTCCCCCTGAGCCTCTAACACCTCCTCCTCAAGCTCAGAACATACAGCCGACACTACCACCCCCTCCTGAAGGATGGGAATCGGGTCATCCATTTTCCCGGCCCCTGGGAAACTGCGAGACAAGGCATCCGCCTTAACATTCTTAGATCCAGGGCGATAAGTGACAACAAAATTAAACCTGGTAAAAAACAACGACCATCGAGCTTGTCTGGAATTCAGACGCTTAGCAGATTCCAAATACAGCAGGTTCTTGTGATCAGTAATAACGGTAACCGGGTGGACTGCCCCCTCCAAAAAGTGACGCCATTCTTCAAAAGCCAACTTAATGGCCAAAAGTTCCCTATTGCCGATATCATAATTCCTTTCGGCGGACGACAATTTTTTAGAAAAGAAAGCGCACGGATGCCATTTACCAGGGGACGGACCCTGGGACAATATTGCACCCACCCCTACGTCAGACGCGTCCACCTCCACAACGAACGGCTGTGATGCATCTGGTTGGATGAGAACGGGTGCCGAAGCAAAACATTTTTTCAAAGAGGAAAAAGCTTGGCAAGCTTTGTCCGACCATTTAGAAAAATCCGTCCCTTTTCTTGTCATGTCAGTGAGAGGTTTGACAACAGATGAGAAATTACAAATAAATTTCCGGTAGTAGTTAGCAAACCCCAGAAAACGCTGCAGAGCCTTAAGATCCTCTGGCTGATCCCATTCAAGCACTGCTCTCACCTTTTCAGGGTCCATACGGAAACCGGAGGCTGACACCAAGAAACCCAAAAACTGAAGTTCCTGTACGGCGAATACACACTTTTCCAGTTTGGCGTATAGTTTATTGTCTCGCAAGATCTGCAACACCTGTCTCACATGCTCCTGATGAGACACAAGATCTGGTGAGTAAATTAAAATGTCATCCAAATATACGACCACAAACAGCCCCACCAGATGACGAAAAATGTCATTAACAAAATGTTGGAATACTGCTGGTGCAGTAGTCAGACCAAAAGGCATGACAAGATTCTCATAATGTCCCTCCGGCGTGTTAAACGCCGTTTTCCACTCATCCCCCTCTTTTATCCTAATCAGATTATACGCCCCCCTGAGATCCAATTTAGAGAACCATTTGGCGCCAACAATTTGATTGAAGAGATCAGGAATCAGAGGGAGTGGATACGGATCTCGAACAGTAATCCGATTAAGTTCGCGGAAATCCAAGCAAGGGCGTAGGCCTCCATCTTTTTTCTTCACAAAGAAGAACCCCGCGGCCACTGGGGAAGATGAAGGTCTAATATGCCCTTTGGCCAGACTTTCCGAAATATAATCTTTCATAGCCTGCCTCTCAGGACCAGAAAGGTTATATAACCTAGCTTTAGGTAACTTAGCATCAGGAAGTAAATTAATAGAGCAGTCATACACGCGATGAGGAGGCAACTCCTGACACCCCTCCTCAGAGAACACATCCCCAAAGTCCTCCAAAAAAGGAGGCAAAGTACTAGGCACGACCGCACTGATGACTGTGTTCATGCAGTTACTTTTGCAAAACTCCCCCCATTGGCTTATATCTCTGGACTGCCAATTAATCACAGGGTTATGTTTAACCAACCAAGGAAGTCCCAACACAATAGGAGTAGGTAGACCCTCCAACACATAACAAGATAATAGTTCCCTATGTATTGCCCCTACCCGAAGGTCAATGTTATGAACCTCATGAACAAAGCTACCTTGGCCGAGAGGCCTGGCGTCAATGGAGAATATAGGGATCGGTTTGACCAATACACTCAGATGCATACCTTGAGCCTGAGCAAACTGAGCGTCAACCAGATTAGCCCCGGACCCACTATCAAGAAGAACAGAAAATCTCTCCACTCTCGTACCAACCACCACCTCCACTGGTACAAGGAACTGAGAAGAACTAGCGGACGAAATACATACTCCCAGGTTGTCGTCCACCACACAACCTGGGATTAACAGTTTTCCGGCGACTTTTTGCTCAACAAGGCACGGGATGGACATCCCCCAACAAAATGTCCCTCTTTCCCGCAGAAGAAACACCTTCTAGTCCTGCGGCGTACCGCCAATCCCTCCTACGAAATGATGTCCCTCCCAACTGCATAGGTTCCTCCGGACAAGGGGAACCTCAACATAAGGGACTTTAGTAGTAGGTGGAGTAACAACAGGGGGCGGAGTTACCTCGCACCTCTCCCGGAGCCATCTATCAGTACGGATAGCTAGGGCCATAGCAGCCTCCAGTGATGGAGGAGAATCATACTGAGCCAAAACGTCCTTTAATTTGTCAGAAAGCCCATGACAAAACTGGCTCCTAAGAGCTGGGTCATTCCACTGAGTATCTGTGGCCCATCTACGGAACTCAGAAGCAAATTCCTCCGCCGGACGATCTCCCTGCTGTATCTTACGTAATTTTGTCTCAGCAAGAGAGACCCGATCTGGGTCATCATATACCAAACCCAGGGCAGTAAAAAATCGATCTACTGACTGTAGAGCGGGGATCCCGGAGGAAGGGAGAAGGCCCAGGATTGAGGGTCCCCTTGTAGGAGCGAATAACAATTCCCACTCTCTGCTCTTCACTCCCTGATGATCGAGGCCGAAGCCGAAAATACAATTTACATGCTTCCCTGAAGGTAAAAAATTTGTCTCGCCCACCAGTGAACCTGTCCGGGAGAGCTACTTTAGGTTCAAATCTGGTTTGCTCCGAGGGAGACAAAACTTTGGACTTAATGTCCGTCAGCTCCATGGATAATCCCTGCAACTGCAGAGCCAGCTGGGCTACTGGATCCATGGCAACTGGGAATAATTTTATGGGCCAGTGAAAATGTCACGCGGTCTTATGATATGTGTACGATGTCAGTAAACTATTCTTAAAAGAACAACACTCTATACAACATATAGATTAGCAACATCAGCATGTAAATATAGAATAGATTTACCTGACACGATATCCGTTGAACTCAGGGTTAATCTTGAGGACTTGATACACTGTCACAGGAAAGAGGAGGACCGGGGGTCTAACCTGACCCTAAACTGGGGTCCTAACTAAACCCTCACCTTGGAGGTACTGATAATGGTTCAGAGGTCCAAGTCTCCAGCCTAACCCTGTCTCCTATCAGTCCCTGAACCCTGTAATCAGTCCTAAGAAGGATTCTGATTACCACCAAAGGGATATGGGCTGATCTCTGCTAAATACACAGATTAGACATATAAGACAGACTGGAGAAAACACAGACTTGCATACACACTCAAACACAGAAGGAACATAAATGATCTGGGATATTAAACTCTAAGCAAGGTGAGCTTAAAACAACTAAGGAGCTCTTTAACTTAAGTCTATACAGATACAATCCTATCTGTGGTCTGCATGAAGAATTTCACTGGCAACTCCCAACACAGACAACCAGAGATTTAAAGGAAACCAATCAACAAATAATTAATTGCAGCCGGGAGAAAACTGCACCCAGTCCCAGAACTGAGCACAGACAGAATTAACTCCCTAACTGCCAAACACAAAGAAACAGCAACTCAGCTGTGAGAAGTCAGAATGTGCAACCGCGACGATCTTCGTGGCGATGCACACATGACACCTTTTTGGTCAATCAGTCAATGGTTTAACAATACCGAAAAAATTACCAATAAATTTACGATAAAAATTGGCAAAACCCAAAAATCTCTGAAGAGCCTTTAATGAAGTAGGTTGGACCCAATCACAGATGGCCTGAACCTTGACCGGGTCCATTTCAATAACAGACGGAGACAAAATGAATCCCAGAAATGAGACCTTCTGTACGCCAAAAAGACACTTTGATCCCTTCACATACAGTGCATTGTCTCTCAAAATCTGGAACACAGTCCGAACATGTTTCACATGAGAGTCCCAGTCATTGGAAAAAATCAAGATATCATCCAAATAAACAATCAGAAATTTATCCACAAAATCCCTGAAAATATCATTTATGAAGGATTGGAAGACGGAAGGAGCATTAGTGAGCCCAAAGGGCATCACTAGGTACTCAAAATGCCCCTCTGGGGTATTAAACGCCGTCTTCCATTCATCCCCGTGCTTAATGCGAATAGGGTTATACGCCCCCCTGAGGTCAAGCTTGGTAAACCAACTAGCACTTTTCACCCTGGTAAACAGGTCAGAAATCAAGGGTAACGGATATTGATACTTCACAGTGATCTTATTCAAGAGACGATAATCAATACACGGCCTCAATGAACCATCCTTTTTGGCCACAAAGAAAAAACCGGCACCCAAGGGTGAAGAGCATGGTTTGATATGACCCTTCTCCAATGACTCCTTGATATAAGATCGCATAGCATCGTGTTCAGGTACAGACAAGTTAAAAAGGCGACCTTTAGGAAATTTACCACCAGGCACTAATTCAATAGCGCAATCGTAGCTCCTGTGAGGGGGCAAAGATGCAGATTTACTTTCACTAAATACATCCGAAAAATCAGTCAAAAAGTCAGGAACATCCTGAGACTTGGGAGAGGCAGAAAAAAGAGGAGTGTTGGCATTAACACATTGGCAGCCCCAACTGGTCACAGACACAGATTTCCAATCCAAAACAGGATTATGAGACTGTAACCAAGGGAAACCTAGTACAATAATGTCATGCAGATTATACAGCACCAGAAATTTGCAACTCTCCTGATGATCTGGTTCAACCCTCATTATCACCTGAGTAGAAAACTGGGTTTATTCTCCGCCAAAGGGGTAGAATCGATGCCCAGTAGGGGAATAGACTTCCGCAGGGGTATCATGGGAAACCCACAATGTTTGGCAAAGTCAAAATCCATCAGGTTAATAGCTGCTCCTGAATCAACAAAAGCCTGAGCAGAAAATGTGGACAGGGAGCAAATCAGTGTAACAGACAACAGAAATTTAGTCTGAACACTACCCAAGACAACTGAGCGTGCAAAACGTCTTCCTCGCTTAGGGCAGACTGAAATAGCATGAGAGGCATCACCACAGTAGAAACATAACCCATTGCGCTTTCGAAACTCATGACGCTGTGCCCCAGAAGTCACTCCATCACACTGCATGGGCTCAGGAGCTGACTCACAAGGCAACACTATCTCACGCATACCTCTGCGCTCACGCAAACGTCTGTCAATTTGAATCGCTAATGACAGAATCATTGAGACCAGAGGGAGCAGGGAAACCCACCATAACATCTTTTACATTCTCTGACAGCCCCTTCTGAAAAAGGGCTGCCAAAGCATCATCATTCCATTTGGTCAGGACTGCCCACTTTTGGAATTTCTGACAGTACAACTCAGCGTCTTCAAGACCCTGATTTAATGCCAACAAGGCTTTTTCAGCTTGATCAGTGACATTAGGTTCATCGTACAATAACCCCAGAGCCTGAAAAAACGCATCAACATCACTCAAAACAGGGTCCCTAGGTGTCAGGGAAAAAGCCCAATCCTGAGGATCGCCGCGCAGGAGAGAGATGACAATTTAAACCTGCTGTGCTGCGTTACCTGAGGACTTAGGCTTTAAGGCAAAAAACAACTTACAGTTATTTTTGAAATTCAGAAATTTAGCCCGATCCCCCAAAAACAAATCTGGCATGGGAATCCTAGGTTCCACAACCGGTAACCTAGCAAGATAGGTAGCAATACGCCGAACCTCAGTGGCAAGCTGATCCACACGGCCAGACAGCTGTGCAAACTCCATTGAAAGAAAAAAAAAATCCTCCTCAGCACCCAGAGAAAAAGAGGGAAAAAATGCAACAGACAGAAAAAAAAAAAAAAAAAAAATCTCTGACAACTCTTTTCTTTCCACACTATTTTTCCCTTCTGTGAGTACTATATAATTTTCAGTTATGGCCGGTGATACTGTTGTGTTACGCAGGGCCGGCTCCAGGTTTTTATGGGCCCCGGGCGAAAGAGCCTCAGTGGGCCCCTTTAACACAGACCACGATTCACGATGCACAGATACTGCAGAGAAATATGGGTACAGTACAATGCCAAATACTTTACTTCTTCCATTACATGAGTGATATCTATTGTAAATTGTACAATAGCTCAAAAACCGCCAAATCCTCACAGCGCACAGTACAGACTGGACAGTACAGTCCTCCATACAATATTATGGGCACCACAGTCTCCCCCTTATCACCCATATAATACCCCATGCAGGATGTCACCCCCCATATAATGCTCCATACAGAATACTGGACCCAATATAATGCTCCATACAGGATACTGGTCCCCATATAATGCTCCATACAGGATACTGGTCTCCATATAATGCTCCATACAGAATACTGGACCCAATATAATGCTCCTACAGGTACTGGTCCCATATAATGCTCCATACGGGTACTGGTCCCCATATAATGCTCCATACAAAATATGGAGCTCTCCTCTGCGCTGTACTGCGTTCTGCACTGTTACGGCTCAGGAAAGGGCGCTGTGGAAAGACTCCCCATTATCATGATTTCCTCCCCATCATCATCATTGCCTCCTTATCATCATCATTGCCTCCCCATTATCATCAATGCCTGCCCATCATCATCATCTCCTCCCCATCATCAATGCCTGCCCATCATCATCATCTCCTCCCCATCATCAATGCCTGCCCATTATCATCATGGCCTCCCCATCATCATCATCTCCTCCCCATCATCAATGCCTGCCCATTATCATATCCTCCCCATCATCATCATGGCCTCCCCATTATCATCAATGCCTGCCCATCATCATCATCGCCTCCCCATCATAATTATCACCTCCCCATCATCATCAATGCCTCCCCATTATCATCAATGTCTCCCCATCATCATCATCGCCTCCCCAACATCATCAATGCCTGCCCATCATCATCTTCTCCCCATCATCAATGCCTGCCCATTATCATCAATGCCTGCCCATTATCATCATCTTCTCCCCATCACAAATGCCTCCCCATTATCATCAATGCCTGCCCATTATCATCAATGCCTGCCCATTATCATCATCTTCTCCCCATCATCAATGCCTCCCCATTATCATCAATGCCTGCCCATTATCATCAATGCCTGCCCATTATCATCAATGCCTCCCCATTATCATCAATGCCTGCCCATTATCATCAATGCCTGCCCATCATCACACACAGACAGCACTACAGCACAAGCACTCTCTCACATACATACACACACACACATACACATACAAAGCACCGCACTACATACACACAGAGACACACACAGAGACGTCTTACCTGTTCAGCGTCCCGCTCTCTGCCACAGCCGGCCGCTGAATGATGACGTCATTCAGCGGCGCTGCTGTGAGATGAAGCGCCGGCGCCCCCTGGAGCCCGGAGCTGCGGCAGCGGAGGCACGGGAGAGGTAAGTATTGTGCCAGCTGATGCCGGGGCCCTGAGCAAGCGGGGGGGGGGGCCCAGTGGCGGCGCTGACACCGCTCTCCTCCGCTAACGGGCACGGGGGTGCCAGACGGCGAGTGGGCCCCCCCGCCTGCTCAGGGCCCCGACACTTGCCCGGGTGTGCCGGGTGCTGACGCCGGCCCTGGTGTTACGGTAGCTGAGGAGGACAGGAACAACAGCAGGGCAGCAGAACACCTGAGATGTTGGTAACTGATGGGTTGCAGATTCCTAAACTAACAACACAACTAGAGGTAGCCGTGGAGCGTTCCTACGTTGATCCTAAACGCCTCGTCACAGCCTGAGAGATAACTACACCTAAAGGCAGAAAGATGAAAGCTATCTGCCCCAGAGCAGATCCCCAAAGAAAATAGGAAGCCCCCAAACATATAATGGGGTTAGACAAGATGAAAACACAAACATAGGCAGAAAATAGATTGAGCAAACGCAGGGGCCACAAGCTGACTAAATAGGATAGGAAAGGAGAGATTACTTTCTGCAACCCAGAAAACCCTACAAAAATCCAACAATTCTGATTACAAAAATACTGAGATCACACGATCTCGCCACCCGCTAAATCAGATCTCAGTGTGAACAAAACCAAGCTGCAGCCGCTGAAAAAACAGGAAAAAGCAAATGAGCAAATAACAGTGGCTGCAGATAAACTGTGAGGAGCTCAGGCCCCAGGAGGGGACCTGGCTGACCTCCACAAAAGTGCAGAAAACAATGCAAAAAGCAAGCACAAAAGGAAAAGCAAAAAATATCTTATCTGAAAGCAGGAGATACAGGCAAGACTTCAGCAAGCTTCCAAATGAACTAGGAACCACAATTGAGACAAGAACAATTGATCACCGGCAACCATCATGGGAGGGAACCTCCTTTAGATCAGACCAGTCAGTGAACCCAGATTGCCATTCCTCGCTGAAAGGTTCAGTACTGTCTGTAACCACCAGAGGGAGCCTCTGCTCAGAAACCATCTCTAGCACATTCACAACATATAATTATATACAGGAGATGCCCAGGTTATACCAGCTGTACATGTATAATTATATACAGGAGATGCTCAGTTTATACCAGCTGTACATAGACAATTATTTACAGGAGATACCCACGTAATACCATGCTGTACATATATAATTATATACAGGAGATGCCCCAGGTTATACCGGGCTTTGCTGTACAAACATACACAGGAATGATACCCAGGTTAATACCAGCTTATACAAATATACACAGGAGATACCCAGGTTATACCAGCTGTACAAACATACACAGGAGATACCCAGGTTATACCAGCTGTACAAATATAATTATTATACAGGTAGAATGCCCAGGTTATACCGGCTGTACATATATAATTATATACAGGAGATGCTCAGGTTATACCAGCTGTACATACAGTACAGACCAAAAGTTTGGACACACCTCATTTAAAGATTTTTCTGCATTTTCATGACTATGAAAATTGTACATTCACACTGAAGGCATCAAAACTATGAATTATCACATGTGGAATTATACATTACACTTTACAAAAAAGTTTGAAACAACTGAAAATATGTCTTATATTCTAGGTTCTTCAAAGTAGCCACCTTTTGCTTTGATGACTGCTTTGCACACTCTTGGCATTCTCTTGATGAGCTTCAAGAGGTAGTCACCGGGAATGGTTTTCACTTCACAGGTGTGCCCTGTCAGGTTTAATAAGTGTGGATTTCTGGCCTTATAAATGGGGTTGGGACCATCAGTTGTGTTGTGACAGAAGTCTGGTGGATACACAGCTGATAGTCCTACTGAATAGACTGTTAGAATTTGTATTATGGCAAGAAAAAAGCAGCTATAAGAAAAACGAGTGGCCATCATTACTTTAAGAAATGAAGTTCAGTCAGTCCGAAAAATTGGGAAAACTTTGAAAGTGTCCCCAAGTGCAGTTGCAAAAACCATCAAGTGCTACAAAGAAACTGGCTCACATGAGGACCGCCCCAGGAAAGGAAGAGCAAGAGTCACCTCTGCTTCTGAGGATAAGTTTATCCGAGTCACCAGCCTCTGAAATCGCAGGTTTACAGCAGCTCAGATTAGAGACCAGGTCAATGCCACACAGAGTTCTAGCAGCAGACACATCTCTACAACAACTGTTAAGAGGAGACTTTGTGCAGCAGCCTTCATGGTAAAATAGCTGCTAGGAAACCACTGCTAAGGACAGGCAACAAGCAGAAGAGACTTGTTTGGGTAAAGAACACAAGGAATGGACATTAGACCAGTGGAAATCTGTGCTTTGGTCTGATGAGTCCAAATTTGAGATCTTTGGTTCCAACCACCGTGTTTTTGTGCGACGCAGAAAAGGTGAACGGATGGACTCTACATGCCTGGTTCCCACCGTGAAGCATGGAGGAGGTGTGATGTGTGGGGGGCTTTGCTGGTGACACTGTTGGAGATTTATTCAAAATTGAAGGCATAGTGAACCAGCATGGCTACCACAGCATCTTGCAGCAGCATGCTATTCCATCCGGTTTGCGTTTAGTTGGACCATCATTTATTTTTCAACAGGACAATGACCCCAAACACCTCCAGGACTGTGTAAGGGCTATTTGACCAAGAAGGAGAGTGATGGGGTGCTACGCCAGATGACCTGACCTCCACAGTCACAGACCTGAACCCAATCCAGATGGTTTGGGGTGAGCTGGACCGCAGAGTGAAGGCAAAAGGGCCAAAAAGTGCTAGCATCTCTGGGAACTCCTTCAAGACTGTTGGAGACCATTCCTGGTGACTACCTCTTGAAGCTCATCAAGAGAATGCCAAGAGTGTGCAAAGCAGTCATCAAAGCAAAAGGTAGGTACTTTGAAGAACCTAGAATATAAGACATATTTTCAGTTGTTTCACACTTTTTGTAAAGTGTAATGTATAATTCCACATGTGATAATTCATAGTTTTGACGCCTTCAGTGTGAATGTACAATTTTCATAGTCATGAAAATACAGAAAAATCTTTAAATGAGAAGGTGTGTCCAAACTTTTGGTCTGTACTATATGTGTAAGAGGGTGCCACGCCTCTACCCCGTAAAGTGTTTTACTGGAAATATGTATATGTTCATTCCCCTTTAAGTAGATGATTGTCCTTCACTGTACATATGTGTATTTGACTTCCCCTGTGTGTATAGTTATGTATATATTAGATACTAGATGGTGGATTCTAACGCATCGGTGTTCTAGAATATGTATGTAGTTTATTTATGAAGATTTAAGAACAATGCAATGAATACACAGGATTTTCCGGGTAAAATATATACATTATCATTAAATGTTATTGCCCATAGAACTGAATACAACTGAATGAAATTATTAAACAGATCATCAAAATATATAAACTATTACATGAATATGAGTTGCTGGGGTGTATATAGAGGCTGCTGGGGTGTATATAGAGGCTGCTGGGCTGTATATAGAGACTTCTGGGGTATATATAGAGGCTGCTGGGGTGTATATAGAGGCTGCTGGTGTGTATACAGAGGCTGTGTATATAGAGGCTGCTGCTGGGCTGTATATAGAGGCTGCTGGGGTGTATATAAAGGCTGCTGCTAGGGTGTATATAGAGGCTTCTGGGGTGTATATAGAGGCTGCTGGGGTGTATACACAGGCTGCTGGGGTGTATATAGAGGCTGCTGGGTTGTATATAGAGGCTGCTGGGGTATATAGAGGCTGCTGCTGGGGTATATGTGGAGGCTGCTGCTTGGGTATATAGAGGCTGCTGCTGCTGGGGTTTACGTGAAGGCCGCCGGTCGGGGTACTTCCGCTGCGAGCAGCCAGATGATAGGCGCCAGTCATCTCCTGGCTGCGTCGCCTCTGACCTCCATGCGGCAGATGACCCGCGGCTACCGCTGAAGATCTCCCGACAGCGGTGGCGTGCGTGGTTCAAATCCTGTGCCAATTCGTGGCCAGACTGAGCCTGTCGCTGATTGGTCGCGTCCGATCGGGCGCGACCAATCAGCGACGCGGGATTTCCGCTACAGACAGAATTAGACGATTATATAGTAGACTAGATGGTGGCCCGATTCTAACGCATCGGGTATTCTAGAATATGTATGTAGGTTATTTATGAAGATTTAAGAATAATGCAATGAGTACACAGGATTTTTCGGGTAAAATATATACATTATCATTAAATGTTATTGCTCATAGAACTGAATACAACTGAACAAAATTATTAAACAGATCATCAAAATATAAAAAAATATTTAGAGTTGAGAGTCCTCAGTGGTTGATACCTTTTAATGGCTAACTGAAAAGATGGTAACAAATTGCAGCTTTCGAGACTACTCAGGTCTCTTCATCAGGCGAAGACTAATACAAAATCTGAAGAATCACATATTTATACACAACAGGACACAGGAATAATGCAATAGGTAAGACAAGTGACGTGAAGCAGAACTGTCATTATGGCAGAGGGATGAACATTAATATTGGAACAGTTCATAGATAAGGAGTAAAAGTTTTATTGCCCTCTGATTGGAGTCTTCTATTGTGTTTTGATGCCCCTAGAAGGTCAGAGAAGCAGATTCCTTAATTGATGTAGAAAGACATGAATCCGTGTGATATATTCATTCCAGCACTAAGAGTGTCAAAGGTCATCATAAGTTTATATTCCCAAACCTTTCTATCTTTCTCAGATTTGAAGTTAGATTTTAATACCAGTAATTCCATATCCATCATGCTATGACCGGGCATACAAAAGTGTTTGGCCACAGGTAGATCCATTCTTTTTTCTCTTATTGTGTGGTGATGAGAATTCATCCTTGTTCTCAGTTTTTGCCCGGTCTCCCCCACATACAGACCCCCAGTTGGACATTTAGTACATATAATTAGGTACACCACATTAGATGTGATGCAGCTGAAAGTACCTGGGATCTTGTAGTCCTGATGGGAGTTGGGGATCTTTATCCTGTCCGTGGTCATTATAGATGCACAGGTTTTGCATTTCTTCTTGTTGCAAGGAGAGGTTCCTGCCGCTGTTGGGGAGGACAGGGAGCTTCTGACAATGATGCTTCTTAGATTTGGGGGCTGTCTAAAACACAGTAGTGGGGGGGTCTGGAAATATGGATTGTAATCGGGCATCTTTTTGTAGTAAAGGTTGTAGTTTCCGTGCAGCTCCCCTTAGCATCTCCAGATTTGGATTGTAGGTGACCACTAGAGGCACCCGGTTATTTTCTTCTTTAGTTTTGTAATGTAGCAGGTGATTCCTTGATATTCTGGTGGCTCTTGTAATTTTGTTTTCAATTGTTGTTGGATGGTAGCCCTGGTTCAAAAAAGTCTTTCTGAGGCGACCAAGGTGTTCATCTCTATCCATAGGGTTGGAACATATACGGTTGTATCTGATGGCTTGGCTGTAGACAATAGAGTTTTTTATGTGTTTGGATGGAAACTCCCATTTAAGGTATGTTGGACGGTCGATTGGCTTCTGATACAGGGATGTCTCTATTTCATTGTTCTTTAGTTTAATAATGGTGTCTAAAAAGTTAATTTCAGTGCTGGAGTAGTTGAGTGTTAAGTTGATGGTGGGATGAAATTGGTTGAACTGTTCATGGAAAGTCTTTAGCTGTTGTTCAGACTCCGTCCAGATGATTAAAATGTCATCAATGTAGCGGTAGTAGGCCCGAGGCCTGATGGGACATGAGGACAGAAAGTCGCTTTCAAGCTTGGCCATGAAAAGATTTGCATACTGTGGAGCCATTTTACTTCCCATAGCTGTGCCAGTCTCCTGAAGATAGATCTTGTTGTCAAATTCAAAGTAATTGTGGGTGAGGATGAATTTTGTGAGTTTCACCACAGAATCAGCATCATTCCCGGTGTTTCCCATGAAGTCTTTGTAGGCATTTAATCCATCCTGGTGTGGGATATTAGAGTACAAAGATTCCACATCCATGGTGGCCAGGATGGTTCCTTCTGGTGGGGGACCTATCGCCGCTAGTTTATTCAGTAGGTCAGTTGTGTCCTGAATGTAGCTGGGTGTATCCTTTACCAGGGGTTTAAGAATACATTTTTTCAGGAGACTGCGCCTGAGGGAATACTTCAATGATACAGAAGATTCAGAAAACACTCGGACTGAAGGAAAAGGGATCCCAACAACCAAGAAGAGGTCAGACTGGACACCTCCACCTGGACGTAACCCTCATTTGGATATATAGACTCATTCAGACATTTGATAAAATCCACCATCATAGACACCAACAGGAGACAAGCCTCCAACATCAGTGCCCAGGAGAGAAAGGCCATACAGTCTCTGAAAACCAACAAAGAAATCATCATTAAACCTGCTGACAAGGGAGGTGCAATATATAAGAGAAACATGGCACTCAACTAAAAACGAGAGTAGGTGCTCAAGTCAGGTATCCAACCTGATAAATGTAAAAAATAACTTGGCACTCAAATGTGTAACACGAAAATTTGTTTAATAACGGTGCATCCAGACATGAAATAATTGAACGTTTTCGGTCCAACTAATGGACCTTCATCAGAATACTTTTCAAAGGAACACTGAAAAATATATACAGAAATATACAAAATCAAAAAAGGATAAAGTTTAGTCAATTAAATGCAATTGAAATGCAGTTCAAAAAATTCAACAACAACGTCAATATATAGAAAGTACATTGAAGAATACGTGTATATAGCAACACTTCAGAGTTCAATCCAAAGAACCAAAATAGAGTCTAAACTTTGTCCTTTTTTGATTTTGTATATTTCTGTATATATTTTTCAGTGTTCCTTTGAAAAGTATTCTGATGAAGGTCCATTAGTTGGACCGAAAACGTTCAATTATTTCATGTCTGGATGCACCGTTATTAAACAAATTTTCGTGTTACACATTTGAGTGCCAAGTTATTTTTTACAAGGGAGGTGCAATAGTCATGATGAACACATCAGACTATATGAAGGAAGCAAACAGACAACTTACGGACACACGCTACTAC
The DNA here is from genome assembly GCA_033576555.1 of Oophaga sylvatica. Lineage (NCBI taxonomy): Eukaryota > Metazoa > Chordata > Amphibia > Anura > Dendrobatidae > Oophaga > Oophaga sylvatica. The sequence goes on from JARQOD010001661.1 coordinate 39,064, forward strand.
AGAAAACTGGAGTCGGACCCTACACAGGACTATTACAAGGAACTAAGCAAGTTGGTATCTTGTCTGTCTGACAAATCCATAAGAGCCGATGACCTGATACCAGAGAGTCCAAGAACAGGGACATTCTACATGCTTCCCAAAATCCACAAAGCTGGGAATCCAGGGAGGCCGATTATTTCATGTGTGGACACCCTTACTGAGCAGGTATCTGGATGGGTAGAGGGCATTCTTAAACCCTGGTAAAGGATACACCCAGCTACATTCAGGACACAACTGACCTACTGAATAAACTAGCAGCAATAGGTCCTCTACCAGAAGGAACCATCCTGGCCACCATGGACGTGGAATCTTTGTACTCTAATATCCCACACCAGGATGGATTAAATGCCTGCAAAGTCTTCATGGGAAACACCGGGAATGATGCTGATTCTGTGGTGAAACTCACAAAATTCATCCTCACCCACAATTACTTTGAATTTGACAACAAGATCTATCTACAGGAGACTGGACAAGCTATGGGAAGTAAAATGGCTCCACAGTATGCAAATCTTTTCATGGCCAAGCTTGAAAGCGACTTTCTGTCCTCATGTCCCATCAGGCCTCGGGCCTACTACCGCTACATTGATGACATTTTAATCATCTGGACGGAGTCTGAACAACAGCTAAAGACGTTCCATGAACAGTTCAACCAATTTCATCCCATCATCAACTTAACACTCAACTACTCCAGCACGAAATTAACTTTTTAAAGACACCACCATTAAGCTAAAAACAATGAAATAGAGACATCCTGTATCAGAAGCCAATCGACCGTCCAACATACCTTAAATTGGACAGTTTCCATCCAAAACACAATAAAAAACTCTATTGTCTACAGCCAAGCCATCAGATACAACCGTATATGTTCCAACCTATGGATAGGATGAACACCTTATTCGCCTCAGAAAGACTTTTTGAACCAGGCTACATCCAACAACAATTGAAAACCAAATTACAAAGCCACCAGAATAACAAGGAATCACCTGCTACATTACAAAGCTAAAGAAGAAAATAACGGTGCCTCTAGTGGTCACCTACAATCAAATCTGGAGATGCTAAGGGAGCTGCACGGAAACTACAACCTTTACAATAAAAAGATGCACGATTACAATCCATATTTCCAGACCCCCACTACTGTGTTTTAGGCAGCCCCCAAATCTAAGAAGCATCATTGTCAGAAGCTCCCTGTCCTCCCAACAGCTGCAGGAACCTTTCCTTGCAACCAGAAGAAATGCAAAACCTGTACATCTATAATGACCACGGACAAGACAAAGATCCCCAACTCCCATCAGACTACAAGATCCCAGGTACTTTCAGCTGCATCACATCTAATGTGGTGTACCTCATTATATGTACTAAATGTCCAACTGGGGGTCTGTATGTGGGGGAGACCGGGCAAAAACTGAGAACAACAATGAATTCTCATCACCACACAATAAGAGAAAAAAGAATGGATTTACCTGTGGCAAAACACTTTTGTATCCCCGGTCATAGCATGATGGATATGGAATTACTTGTATTAAAATCTAACTTTAAATCTGAGATAGAAAGGTTTGGGAATATAAACTTATGATGACCTTTGACACTCTCAGTGCTGGAATGAATATATCACACGGATTCATGTCTTTCTACATCAATTAAGGAATCTGCTTCCCTGACCTTCTAGGGGCATCAAAACACAATAGCAGACTCCAATCAGAGGGCAATAAAACTTTCACTCCTTATCTATGAACTGTTCCAATATTTATGTTCATCCCTCTGCCATAATGACAGTTCTGCTTCACGTCACTTGTCTTATCTTATTGCATTTTTTCTGTCCTGTTTTGTGTATAAATATGTGATTCTTCAGATTTTGTATTAGTCCTAGCCTGATGAAGAGACCTGAGTAGTCTCGAAAGCTGCAATTTGTTACCATCTTTTCAGTTAGCCATTAAAAGGTATCAACCACTGAGGACTCTCAACTCTAAATATTTTTCTATCTACTGGCTAACACGGTACGAAGTGTGAGACAGTGAGAGTATGGGTGTTGAATGGGGTGTACATTTCACCTAGATACTGTGCTGACTGGTATAAGGGAAATGTATGGCTTTGTAAACCTAGTGGTAGAGAAAGGTCACTACACCTTACATTCATTACACACTTGCAGCTCAGGCCTGAAACTACTCAGGTGTTAACTAGGAGACCAGAAGTAGGTGTCTGCGAACACAGTCAGAGAGCTCGCTTCGTCTGGACACAGGAGGGGTCCAGGCACAGAAGGTGTCTCCAGGAGTTTGAGCTATCTCAGTCTGGGTGCTCGATGTACCCCGGACACAGGAGTAGTCTCAGTGAGAATCCATGCGGATGGCTGCTGAATAGGAGCTCTCTCAAGTCTGGACGTTGAAGGTGCCTTCAGACACGAGGAGACTCTGTGAACCTCCATGCTGGTAAATGCTGGTAAATGCTGAACATATGTGTTGTTTTGGCCCCGGCTGGTAGAGTCGGGACCCGGATAGATAGGGAAATCTATCTATGTGTAGTAAGTGGCTAGACAAGCCTAGGTCTTCTGTTTATGATTTGTTTTTATCTGTTTGCTGTAGACTTTAAATAAAACTGGTTGCGGCCAGTTGCACCAGTACTGCTGTGAATGAACTGTTTCCGTGCCACTCTGTCTACCCAGACGGCGATCCCAGAGCTATATCCCCTGAAAAGCGTACAATTAGCGGAGAATGCTGGGGCAACACAGTGGCTGATACAATTGGTGCTGGAATGTGCGTGCAGCACAGTGGCTTAGAGACAGCAATAAAGGTGAAGTCTGTTGAAGCAGCAGCAGAAAAAGAAAAAAAAAAGTGTGTCAGCAAAAACGTCTGATTGGAGCAGTCTTAAAGAGACAGTAGCCCTAATAGAGTTGCAAAAGAAAAAAAAAAAAAAGTGTGTCTGCACAGCAAAGCTGAACTTGTTGTGGAAAAGACTGTGGAGTGTGCAGCAGAAAAGGAAACGTCTATTGGAGCAGTCTTAAAGAGACAGTGGCCCTAATAGAGTTTGCAGAGAAAAAAAAAAAAGGTGTCTGCACAGCAGAGCTGAATTTTCTGTGGAAAAGACTGTGGAGTGTGTATGTCTTGTGTGAAGACTGCCGTTGTTAAGACAGAGAAGTCTGACAGCATGGATGACAGCATGGAGGCGCTGTTTGAACAAATGGCGCAAGTTAATGTGCAACATAAGACTGCCGTGGTTGAGACAGATAAGTCCGGCAGTATGGAGGAGCTCATTGAATACCTGGTACAGGCCCAGCAGAGCATGCAACTGCAGTGCCAGCAGCAGCAGCAGGAGAATAACCGGTTGTTGGAGCAGATTGCAGCTCTCAGCACCTCGTCCCAGAGTAATGTTGTGAAGGCACCTGCCTTGTCCGCTGTAAAGAATGCGGTAAGACGGTCCCTGAAAAAGATGACACCTCGTGATGATGTGGAGGTATATCTAACTAGGTTTGAGGGACTGGCAGAGAAGGAGAATCTGCCCCTATCTGAATGGGCCATGATGGTCGCACCCTATCTGATTGGAGAACCCCAAAGGGCCTATGCTGACCTGAGCGAGCAGGACAGCCAAGACTATGCCAAGCTGAAAGCGGAGATTCTTACCCGGCTGGGTGTTACGGTGACAGCCCGTGCCAGGGGAGTTCATGACTGGAGATGCAGTTGGGAGGCTGCAGTCAGCAAACCTGATTATGGAGTTGGAAAGTTGATAGTGAACCGCTACACCCGAGCATGTCCTCCTGAGGTACAGCCAGAGGTTGGACAAGGAGACCACCAGGACGCCAATCGTCTGGTCAGCCTGATGGAGAAGGCCTTCGCCAGCAAAGACTGTCTCCGTGACCAGCCGTCTGAGAGGTCGTCACTTCAGAGTTCCCGGACGCTGAACTCTCGCGGTAAGAGCGTTCCAGCTGTTGGGGACATGGGGTATGCTGATAAGCGGGTTCAGGCCCGAGGGGACATGTGGGTGGAAAAGTGTGATGGACAGGGTTGGAGATGTCGTGAAATTGCAGCCAACTGTCCAATAGAGGGGGAGCCTATGTATTGTGATGTTGGCAGATCCCTCTCTACCTGCGCAAAGCCTGTGTGTGTGTCCACCTCAGCCGAAGAGACTGGACCACAGGGGTCCCCGGTGGTTGTAAATGACTGCCCAGCACAGGCCCTCTTGGACTCAGAGAGTCCAGTGACTTCCGTATGGGACAGCCTGATTGATAGGGACTTCATCCCTGATAAGCACCTGAGTATGGTGTGCATCCATGGAGACACCAAAGTCTACCCAGAGACTGCCGTGGACTTGGTCCCCAAACTCGGGGAGGTTTCATATGAAGGGGGAGTAGTGAAGAACCTGGTGCAACCCGTCATATTGGGTAATGACTTTCCCCGATCTAAGGATCTCTGGGGGAAAAATGTTTCTGATGGACAGTGTGATGAAGCTCCTATTGAGGGTGCGCAGTCCCGAGGGGCGGAACACAATGTTAGTGGGCCGTTAAACTTATGTGATAATAATGATAGTGATGATGATACTGATCATAATCATAATGATAATAATGATGACTGTGATAGTGATGAAATTCCTTTGCAGGTGATGGTGGGAGACGAGGATGGTGGTTCTCGGGAACCGAGTGTCCCTGACTTACCTGTGTCCTGTGACAATTTTGAGAGTGAACAATGGCGAGACCCCACTCTTAAAACGGCACAGGAAAATATAATTGTTCTAAATGAGGTTTCCCAAGAGCCTGGCTCTGAGGAGAGGTTTCCTCATGTTGCCATAAACACTCACCTGTTGTATAGGGACACTGAAGTCCAGGGAGAGGTCGTGAGCCAGCTCCTAGTACCTGAGCTATATAGAAGTTTAGTGCTGGGGTTGTCACATAGTCACATACTTGAGGGACCAGATGGTGAAGTTAATGTTGTGGATGACATGTTAACTAAGGTTCCAGATCAGGATGTGAATGAATTGTATACCCCTGAAAGTGAGCAGGATGAGAATGAGAATGAATTGTATAACCCTGAAGGTGAGCCGGATGTGGCTGAGAAAAAGGGGTCAGACAGGGATAGTGATAGTGAATCATCTGATGACGATCAAGCAACCAGTGCAAATGAGGAAGGCATGGTAGCAGAGGAGGTTGAGAGTCCTGAGAAGAAAGCTGATGCTGACCTTACAGCCGGACAGAAGATGGCATCTGAAGATGTTTTACAGTTGGCCAATTCCCTGGCGAAGACTAAGGTGAAAGGAGGAGAGCTGAGCTTTAAAGGCAGGACTCTGAAACTGAACACAGCACAAGTGGATGCTGTTGAAGATGAGAAGTTATCAATGTATAGTATGGAGCTGCATCATGCCCAGGACTCTGAAGGTAATGCTGCAGAGGTGGAAAAAGCCATGGAAGTGGTGGTCACCAAGCCAGATGCCTCATCAGAAGCTGAGGTCTCAAGTGAAGCTGTGAGGAACAAGACTGAAGATATGGGGACTGACTCTGTCCAGGAATCTGTTTCTGCCGAAGACAGCGGCGTGGACAGGTTACGGTCCGGATCAGTAGCTGCAACTCGTGAAGCTCAGGCTGGAAGTTCGGCGCCCGGAGCCCCAGCAGTGTTCCTGAGTGATACCAAGGATCTGGATAAATCACAAGATGAGATTTTGAGACATCAGGCTGGCGTTGGTGAGCTCAAGCGCACTTTCATGGAGTCTACATCGGAGCCACGTCCAACAAATGGGAAAAGCGATGTGTCACTCCGTTGCCGCTGCAGACACACGGGAGCTCAGACGGGATGCAGAACGTGGTGGAAGAGAAGAATCCGGCGGGTTCTGAGTATACAGATGCAGCTATCAAGGAGAACTTGAAAGCTGGAATAAATGGAGATATTGGAGACCATAATGATGTGAATGAAGAAGTAGAATGTAAGACTGACGGTAGGGCTTCTGAGCATGTCCTACCAGAAGAGCCTGAAGGGGCTGAAGACATAAAGGACGTCCAACAGGTACAAGATGAATTAATTACTTCTCAGAAAAAACTCCAAACTGTGATGAAGGAGCGTGATGAGAGCCATTAGCATCTTCTGGAGAAGCTCAATGAAGTAAAGAAGGTTCAAGGGGAACTGGAGAAAAGTGAAAAACCCCCTATACCTTCTGTGATAGTTGGTGACACATGGTCAGTGCACCAGGGACAGGAGGTACGTGAGTTTCTGAGGAAGAGTCAGCAGAAGTGTTCTGATGTGCCGGGTCGTACTTCTCTGGCCAGGCACTATGTCGAAACTGAGCCTGGCCCTAAGGTCAAGATGAAACCGTGCAGGATACCCGAGGCCCGCAGAGAGCATAGGCCTGGGAGGGTACAGGGTAGTGCGGATGCTTCAGATGAAGAGAAAGCTGATGTTGGCTATGGCTCAGGTGAAGATACAGATGACAGTAGTGAAGATGAAGCTGATGAGGGCCATGACTGGTCCAGAGTTCACTGTCTCTTTTGGATTGTTGACCAGCCCTCCGGTCTGGATGACCAGCCCTCCGGTCTGGAGAAGAGGGGGGGGGATATGTGAGACAGTGAGAGTATGGGTGTTGAATGGGGTGTACATTTCACCTAGATACTGTGCTGACTGGTATAAGGGAAATGTATGGCTTTGTAAACCTAGTGGTAGAGAAAGGTCACTACACCTTACATTCATTACACACTTGCAGCTCAGGCCTGAAACCACTCAGGTGTTAACTAGGAGACCAGAAGTAGGTGTCTGAAACACAGTCAGAGAGCTCGCTTCGTCTGGACACAGGAGGGGTCCAGGCACAGAAGGTGTCTCCAGGAGTTTGAGCTATCTCAGTCTGGGTGCTCGATGTACCCCGGACACAGGAGTAGTCTCAGTGAGAATCCATGCGGATGGCTGCTGAATAGGAGGGGAGCTCTCTCAAGTCTGGACGTTGAAGGTGCCTTCAGACACAAGGAGGAGACTCTGTGAACCTCCATGCTGGTAATGCTGGTAAATGCTGAACATATGTGTTGTTTTGGCCCCGGCTGGTAGAGTCGGGACCGGATAGATAGGGAAATCTATCTATGTGTAGTAAGTGGCTAGACAAGCCTAGGTCTTCTGTTTATGATTTGTTTTTATCTGTTTGCTGTGGACTTTAAATAAAACTGGTTGCGGCCAGTTGCACCAGTACTGCTGTGAATGAACTGTTTCTATGCCACTCTGTCTACCCGGACGGCGATCCCAGAGCTATATCCCCTGAAAAGCGTACAGAAGATATACATCTTTCCTACATCAAAATATATAAACTATTACATGAATATCTAACTGTATTTAAATAAATCATCAGACAAAAGAAGTACATCGACACTATAATATATTTGTTAACAATATCAACCCAAAATATTTTTGTACACTACATTTTTTGTGAATACTTTTTGACTATCTCTTATCCCGACCGGCGGCGCCGCTCCCCGGTCCTCCGTTCACACTTGCCGTCCGGAGATCAGCGGCCTTAGCCGGTCGGTCGGCCAGGGTACTTCTGCTGGCGCCGGTCATCTCCCGGCTGCATCGCCGCTGACCTCCGTGCGGCAGATAAGCTGCTAACGGCCGCCATCTTTTTTCTGAAATCCCGCATCGCTGATTGGCCGCGGCCAGACCAATCAGAAACGCGGGATTTCCTGGACAGAAAGACAGACGGGATAAGACAATTATATATATTAGATAGATGTTACTGTGTATTACCTCATGTCACTGTGTATTACCTCATACTACTGTGTATTACCTCATGTTACTGTATATTACCTCATTTTACCTGTGTATTACCTCATATTACTGTGTATTACCTCATGTTACTGTATATTACCTCATTTTACTGTGTATTACTTCATGTTACTGTATATTACCACATGTTACTGTGTATTACCTCATGTTACTGTATATTACCTCACATTACTGTATATTACCTCATGTTACCTGTGTATTACCTCATGTTACTGTGTATTACCTCATGTTACCGTATATTACCTCATATTACTGTGTATTACCTCATGTTACTGTATATTACCTCATTTTACTGTGTATTACCTTGTTACTTATGTATTACCTCATGTCACCTGTGTATTACCTCATGTCACTGTGTATTACCCGTGTTCAGTAAACGTGACAGAAGTACATCAGACACTGTGACTGACAAAACATGTTCAGTACATCATGGGCAGTTGGTGAGTCACATGACTACATGAACGGAGTTAGCCCTGCGTCGCTGATGTTACTGTGTATTACCTCATGTCACTGTGTATTACCTCATATTACTGTGTATTACCTCATATAACTGTGTATTACCTCATGTTACCATATATTACGTCATATTACCTCATGTTACCTGTGTATTACCTCATTATTGTGTATTACCTCATATTACTGTGTATTACCACATTTTACTGTATATTACCTCATTTTACTGTGTATTACCTTATGTTACTTATGTATTACCTCATGTCACTGTGTATTACCCGTGTTCAGTAAACGTGACAGAAGTACATCAGACACTGTAACTGACAAAACATGTTCAGTACATCATGGGCAGTTGATGAGTCACATGACCACATGGGCAGTTAGCCCAGCGTCGCTGATGTTACTGTGTATTACCTCATGTCACTGTGTATTACCTCATATTACTGTGTATTACCTCATATAACTGTGTATTACCTCATGTTACCATATATTACGTCATATTACCTCATGTTACCTGTGTATTACCTCATTATTGTGTATTACCTCATATTACTGTGTATTACCACATTTTACTGTATATTACCTCATTTTACTGTGTATTACCTTATGTTACTTATGTATTACCTCATGTCACCTGTGTATTACCTCATGTCACTGTGTATTACCCGTGTTCAGTAAACGTGACAGAAGTACATCAGACACTGTAACTGACAAAACATGTTCAGTACATCATGGGCAGTTGATGAGTCACATGACCACATGGGCAGTTAGCCCTGCATCGCTGATTGGCCGCGGCTGGACCAGGGAACAGGATACCAATGCCATAGTTTACATTAACGCTGCCTTAGTAGAAGTCGGCAGGCCCCCGAGGGAAGGAGACTGGGTCAAGTTTTACCGGGAGGATGGCCCTCGAGGGTACTATGCCGTGGCTGTTACCCTATGGGAGGAAGGAGGATTGGAGCCTTATGCGAGTCCGAGCCCGGCTCAGCTGGCTCCCAGTTCTCCGGCTAACGCACCACCGATGACGTCTGCGGCTGCAGAGTCACTATCCACCCAAACCCGGGCAGGGAGCCCGCAAGGAAACGAGGTGGCACGGGACGCGTGCCGTTGAACTGTGTAATATACTGAAAGCAGTCTGGGAAAGTTGTGCTTGTTGCACCGTTTGCCATAACAGTACACGGGACTGTTCTGCGTCCCGGTGGGCACAGGAGCCCTGAACTGCTCCCAGCGTCAGGAGTCATGTGGCCGGACGGCGAGGAGAAACAGTTGAGTTTGGAAAATTTAGTTTTGTTGCGTCCTTTCTGCTGGATAGCACAATCTTGCCGTGTAAACTAACGGGTCCCTGGACTAGCGGACCAGGTGCGGCTGCAGCAACAGACTGTATTATCAGGCTGCACGCACGTGGCACACAGGATCGTGCCATTCACAAAGGGAGGGCAACTCCTCTCTTAAAGAACTGTTGACCTTATGGAAGGGTCATACCCTGTATATACGTTGAATTCAGGCATACGAGACTGAACTGTTTTTGTGTAAGTGTCACGATAGACTTTTGGATCTGCAGCAGATCTCTTTGCATATTAAAACCTTTTTCCTTTCAGGCCATCGGGGGTTAATATCAGTATTTTCCCCCGGTGGCCGCTGGTGTAATTACATTGCTGCTGACTTGTCAGGGGAAGGTGGTGACCACTCCCACCATCCTTTATAAGATCACCGGAGGCGTCAGTTGACTGTTGGTGATATTGCTACCTTTTGGAGACCAACCAATCTGAAGTCAGGAGCTGCTGAGCGCAGTGGTACTTCTGCTGTTTCCCTGATTTGGTGCCTTTCTCTGCTGTTCGGTGCTTTGCAGCAGAGCAAGCTAAGTGTTTATTGTTTAGTTATTTAACCCCTAGGTGTCTGTCTTTCCTTTTGTTGTTTTGGTGTAGTTCCCTTTATTTCCTGTCTCACCTCCTGGGGGGGGGGGGTTGGTGGGTTTAGCCCAGGGCTTAACAGGAGACAGGGACAGGTCGGTGGCTTGGGCCTCACTACCTTCAAGTTAAGGAGACGACGGTGCAAAGGGTGTTACAAAAGGTATGCTGCAGAAGAGACAGTAATTGTATGTGATTGGGAGCCAGGGCACGCCAAAGCCACTTGTTTCAGCCACAACTACCGCCCTGGCTCTGCCTCTCACATACGCACACAGGAGATACCCAGGTTATACCAGCTGCACATATATAGTTATATGCATAAGATGCTCAGGTTATACCAGCTGTACATATGTATATTCGCACACAGGAGATACCCAGATTATACCAGCTACACATATATAATTATATACCTAAGATGCCCAGGTTATACCAGCTGTACATATATACAGATGTCCAGGTTATACCAGCTACACAAATATAATTATATACCTAAGATGCCCAGGTTATACCATATGCACATATATACAGGAGATGCCCAGGTTATACCAGCTGCACATATATACAGGAGATGCCCAGTTATACCAGCTGCACATACATACAGGAGATAGGCTCACACACATATATTACACCAGGCCGGAGCTTTCTGTAGTATTTGCTTTATTGAGGATTGTTATACATGAGGGTCTCAATACTGACGGATCGGCCCTACAGGAGAGCACCACTGCAGGATTTGGGGTGCTCCTGCAGCTATGGCGTTGGGATGGGGAGGTGGATTCATACAGACATGTTCATACTTTCATCCTGTAATATACCTGATATGTGATAGAAAGTTCTTATAATCCAGTTACATCCTAAATGGTTAATGATCAGATAAGCGGCGTCGTGTTGGGTCTCAGCAGGTCGCCTCTTCGTCAGACCCAATCCTCCCCGATTGTCTGTGTTTGAGGGTGTGGGGGACACGAAGGTGCCGAGGATGATAAATGTCAAGAGAAAACCTGAACCTCACGAGCCGCTCTCCAACCAGAAGCTACAAGAGAAACCAACCCTATCACCAAGGCAGAAGCAGGGGCCAAGCGCTGCCCAAACCACAGCGGGGACCAAGCAGGGTGACCCCACACTGCACCCCACATCCAGTGACCGCACCAACAACAGTGGCCCCTCACAAGGCCATTGATAGAGACTAACCAGGGGATGGATACAATGTCACCGGAGGATGGATACCATGTCACCGGAGGATGATACAATGTCACCGGAGGATGGATACCATGTCACCGGAGGATGATACAATGTCACCGGAGGATGGATACAATGTCACCGGAGGATGGATACCATGTCACCGGAGGATGATACAATGTCACCGGAGGATGGATACCATGTCACCGGAGGATGGATACAATGACACCGGAGGATGGATACCATGTCACCGGAGGATGGATACAATGTCACCGGAGGATGGATACCATGTCACCGGAGGATGGATACCATGTCACCGGAGGATGATACCATGTCACCGGAGGATGGATACCATGTCACCGGAGGATGGATACCATGTCACCGGAGGATGGATACCATGTCACCGGAGGATGATACAATGTCACCGGAGGATGATACCATGTCACCGGAGGATGATACCATGTCACCGGAGGATGATACAATGTCACCGGAGGATGGATACCATGTCACCGGAGGATGATACAATGTCACCGGAGGATGATACAATGTCACCGGAGGATGATACAATGTCACCGGAGGATGATACAATGTCACCGGAGGATGGATACATGTCACCGGAGGATGGATACCATGTCACCGGAGGATGGATACCATGTCACCGGAGGATGGATACCATGTCACCGGAGGATGATACAATGTCACCGGAGGATGGATACCATGTCACCGGAGGATGGATACCATGTCACCGGAGGATGGATACCATGTCACCGGAGGATGGATACCATGTCACCAGAGGATGGATACCATGTCACCGGAAGATGGATACCATGTCACCGGAGGATGGATACCATGTCACCGGAGGATGGATACCATGTCACCGGAGGATGGATACCATGTCACCGGAGGATGGATACCATGTCACCTTAGGATGGATACCATGTCACCGGAGGATGGATACAATGTCACCGGAGGATGGATACCATGTCACCAGAGGATGGATACCATGTCACCGGAAGATGGATACAATTCCCAGGATGGATCAGCACGGAGGATGGATACCATGTCACCGGAGGATGGATACCATGTCACCGGAGGATGGATACCATGTCACCGGAGGATGGATACCATGTCACCGGAGGATGGATACAATGTCACCAGAGGATGATACAATGTCACCGGAGGATGGATACAATGTCACCGAGGATGGATGCAATGTCACCAGAGGATGGATACCATGTCACCGGAGGATGGATACCATGTCACCGGAGGATGGATACAATGTCACCGGAGGATGGATACCATGTCACCAGAGGATGATACAATGTCACCGGAGGATGGATACAATGTTCATTAATCACTATGAAGGCAATGTTACTATTGCTCCGTCTCCGCACAGCAGTATCTATAGGCCCTGTGAGGTGTGAGGGGGACATCGGGGTCTTGAGTCCTATATGAAGCAGCGGGACGCCCAAAACAAAGAGAAAGTAAAGCAAAGGTTAATAAATATGGCAGAGGCCTGATATAGCGCCCTGTGGGAGTGCACGATTCCTATATAAGTGGGTGAGGTGACCACTTCTCTCCATGAGACGGACTCTGCCCCGCGCTGCCGAACATAAATAGGGGACCGGCGGGAACGCAGCTAAAATCCAATTTCGGGACAGTCCAAGCCGTTCTAGGGAATGTGGTTATATTGCGATGCCAGCTCCGGGCACGAGAACCTATCAAAGCCTAATCAGAGGAGCCCGGCGGAGCCACACGGGCGCCACCATGAGATCCTCTTACACAAACACACAACATATTAGTCACGCAGGCGGCCCGCGCACCCCTCCGATATCGGGACCCAGGAGGCAGACATTGCCAGGCAGTCGCATTCAGCTCGCTCTTCATAGTCCAATGGCACACCAAAGATAAGCGGTGGAGCTCCCACCCCACCGCCCCTGATCACTAGCACCGCCCCGCCACAAGGGGGCGCAGTATTGCATTGCTTCCTAGAACGTCGGTGACGGCAGCAGCTCAGAACAGCCGGGCCCTCTTCTTCAGATCATTGCGTCTCCACAGAGGCAACTTGTCAAATTCTTGTATCGTCATTTTAAAAAGATCGTGAAAAACTTCAGGTGCCAAATGGCGCTGGTGAGAGAGAAGGAGAAACGCAGCGTTAGTCACACCACACGGCTCGCGGGAATATCCCGACACCTTCATACACAATGGTCCCAGATCCGTGGCTTCTCGCCCTGCCGTCCTCATCGCTGGACGTCTAACAGACACTAAACCCTAATAACAGCAGCGGGAGGCGACGTGGCCGAGATGGTGCCACGTGGGGGAGGCCGCTGGGTGACAGCCATTATCAGCGGGTGAAGGGACTTGCTCGGGTGTTTTCATACACTGGGTTTGTGGATAACGTCAGTGTCAGGACTTCTAATATGGGCTCAAGTCCTTTAAAGAACCGACATGAAGACGGGTTTAACTCCTTAGTGACCAAGCCCCATGGGTCACTTTATGCACTAATAACTCTGGAGACTAAGGATCCCAGTGACGCGGAGACTGTTTTTTGTGACACATTGTACTGTCACTGATATCTAGGGGGTTAAACAGCCACGTTTGGTGCTAACCCCGATTGTGGCGGATGCAGGAGGGTGTCATCTTCAGCGCAAACCTCCCAATACAGAACAGAAAGATGGAAAAAATATGAGGCCGACAAACGTGTCACCTCCGGACATCCCTGGCACGGCACTACATTGTCATCATGGGTCACGTGGTGCAAGGCTCCAAAAAAAAGACAAAAGCCGCTCCGGGGACACCGGAAGGTGAGAGTTTTGTGGGTGTGATGTCCAGCTGCCGGGTACCACTGACCAGCACTGGACCGGAGTCCCGTGAATGGCCCGGCTCCTCTCTAGATGGGGCCTGGAGATTATTTTTTGTTCCTTCATTCACAGTCGGAGCCGCCAGAACTCATCTTTATATGGCGCCACAATACGACATCTGGTGTCTGTAAGGCCGAGTTCACACGGTGCAGAAATACTGTGCAGGATCTGCACCAAACTACACAGTAACACTCTTCTCCCCCTCACTTCATGCGTTTCTGGTGCAGATGTGAAGCCGCGTTTTTATTGTGCTTTTTATAGTACAGAAAAGCTTTAATTCCGCACTTTAAGTATCTGCAGTTTTTTACCTGCGTTTTTTTAGGCTCCACATAGAAGACAAGAGTAAAAAACACCAAACTGCACAGTTCAGCGGCGTCTTTAGACCACAGGGGGCGCCGTTTTCATGAAATCACATCTGCTTTGTTTAGACAGTGAAACAGCAGAAGTTATGTGCAAAAAACAAAAAACAGCTGCAGAAAAAACGCAGCATTTACCCTACATGTGAACGCTGTAAAAAAAAATCGCAGATAAGAAGTTATCACACGGAGCAAGAGGACTTGGGGACGCAGCCCTGATCTCTCGGGATGCAGCCCTGATCTCTCGGGACGCAGCCCTGATCTCTCGGGACAGCCCTGATCTCTCGGGACGCAGCCCTGATCTCTCGGGACGCGCCCTGATCTCTCGGGACACGCCCTGATCTCTCGGGACACAGCCCTGATCTCTCGGACACAGCCCTGATCTCTCGGGACACAGCCCTGATCTCTCGGGACACAGCCCTGATCTCTCGGGACAGCCCTGATCTCTCGGGACACAGCCCTGATCTCTCGGGACAGCCCTGATCTCTCGGGACAGCCCTGATCTCTCGGGACGCAGCCCTGATCTCTCGGGACAGCCCTGATTCTCCTGCGGGACACAGCCCTGATCTCTCGGGACAGCCCTGATCTCTCGGGACGCCGCCTGATCTCTCGGACGCCGCCCTGATCTCTCGGGACGCCGCCCTGATCTCTCGGGACGCCGCCCTGATCTCTCGGGACGCCGCCCTGATCTCTCGGGACGCAGCCCTGATCTCTCGGGACGCAGCCCTGATCTCTCGGGACGCAGCCCTGATCTCTCGGGACCCAGCCCTGATCTCTCGGGACCCAGCCCTGATCTCTCGGGACCCAGCCCTGATCTCTCGGACGCGCCCGATCCTCGGACAGCCCTGATCTCTCCTCTCGGGACAGCCCTGATCTCTCGGGACGCCGCCCTGATCTCTCGGGACGCAGCCCTGATCTCTCCGGAAGCAGCCCTGATCTCTCGGGGGACAGCCTGATCTCTCGGGACCCGCCCTGATCTCTCGGGACGACAGCCCTGATCTCTCGGGACCAGCCCTGATCTCTCGGGACAGTCCTGATCTCTCGGGACAGCCCTGATCTCTCGGGACAGCCCTGATCTCTCGGGACAGCCCTGATCTCTCGGGACAAGCCCTGATCTCTCGGGACAGCCCTGATCTCTCGGGACAGCCCTGATCTCTCGGGACACAGCCCTGATCTCTCGGGACAGCCCTGATCTCTCGGGACAGCCCTGATCTCTCGGACACCCTGATCTCTCGGGACACGCCTGATCTCTCGGGACAGCCCTGATCTCGGGGACAGCCCTGATCTCTCGGACAGCCCTGATCTCTCGGGGACAGCCCTGATCTCTCGGGACAGCCCTGATCTCTCGGGGACAGCCCTGATCTCTCGGGACACAGCCCTGATCTCTCGGGACACAGCCCTGATCTCTCGGGACAGCCCTGATCTCTCGGGACAGCCCTGATCTCTCGGGGACAGCCCTGATCTCTCGGGGACAGCCCTGATCTCTCGGGGACAGCCCTGATCTCTCGGGACAGCCTGATCTCTCGGGACCAGCCCTATCTCTCGGGACAGCCCTATCTCTCGGGACACAGCCCTGATCTCTCGGGACAGCCCTGATCTCTCGGGCGACAGCCCTGATCTCTCGGACCCCTATCTCTCGGGACAGCCCTGATCTCTCGGGACAGCCCTGATCTCTCGGGGACAGCCCTGATCTCTCGGGACACAGCCCTGATCTCTCGGGACAGCCCTGATCTCTCGGGACCAGCCCTGATCTCTCGGGACACAGCCCTGATCTCTCGGGGGACAGCCCTGATCTCTCGGGACGCAGCCCTGATCTCTCGGGACGCAGCTCTGATCTCTCGGGACGGACACAGCCCTGATCTCTCGGGACGCAGCCCTTATCTCTCGGACAGCCCTGATCTCTCGGGACGCAGCCCTTATCTCTCGGGACGCAGCCTGATCTCTCGGGAGCGCAGCCCTGATCTCTCGGGGACTCAGCCCTGATCTCTCGGGACGCAGCCCTGAGAGCTTCTCGGGACGCAGCCCTATCTCTCGGGACGCAGCCCTGATCTCTCGGGACGCACGCCCTGATCTCTCGGACGCAGCCTGATCTCTCGGACGCAGCCTGATCTCTCGGGACGCAGCCCTTGATCTCTCGGGAACGCACGCCCTGATCTCTCGGGACGCAGCCCTGATCTCTCGGGACGCAGCCCTGATCTCTCGGGACGCAGCCCTGATCTCTCGGGACGCAGCCCTATCTCTCGGGACCAGCCCTGATCTCTCGGGACCCAGCCCTGATCTCTCGGGACGCAGCCCTGATCTCTCGGGAACAGCCCTGATCTCTCGGGACGCAGCCCTGATCTCTCGGGACCAGCCCTGATCTCTCGGGACACAGCCTGATCTCTCGGCGGACAGCCCTGATCTCTCGGGACGCAGCCCTGATCTCTCGGGACGCAGCCGATCTCCGGACCAGCCTGATCTCTCGGGACGCAGCCCTGATCTCTCGGGACGCAGCCCTGATCTCTCGGGACCAGCCCTGATCTCTCGGGACGCAGCCCTGATCTCTCGGGACGCAGCCCTGATCTCTCGGGACGCAGCCCTGATCTCTCGGGACGCAGCCCTGATCTCTCGGGACGCAGCCCTGATCTCTCGGGACGCAGCCCTGATCTCTCGGGACGCAGCCCTGATCTCTCGGGACGCAGCCCTGATCTCTCGGGACGCAGCCCTGATCTCTCGGGACCAGCCCTGATCTCTCGGGACCAGCCCTGATCTCTCGGGACGCAGCCCTGATCTCTCGGGACGCAGCCCTGTATCTCTCGGGACGCAGCCTGATCTCTCGGGACGCAGCCCTGATCTCTCGGACCAGCCCTATCTTGGGACGCAGCCCTGATCTCTCGGGACGCACCTGATCTCTCGGGACCAGCCCTGATCTCTCGGGACCAGCCTGATCTCTCGGGACGCAGCCCGATCTCTCGGGACGCAGCCCTGATCTCTCGGGGACGACAGTCCTGATCTCTCGGGACAGCCCTGATCTCTCGGGACACAGCCCTGATCTCTCGGGACGCAGCCCTGATCTCTCGGGACAGCCCTGATCTCTCGGGGACAGCCCTGATCTCTCGGGACGCAGCCCTGATCTCTCGGGAGCACCCTGATCTCTCGGGACGCAGCCCTGATCTCTGGGACGCAGCCCTGATCTCTCGGGACGCAGCCCTGTTCTCTCGGGACGCAGCCCTGATCTCTCGGGACGCAGCCTGATCTCTCGGGACGCAGCCCTGATCTCTCGGGACACAGCCCTGATCTCTCGGGACGCAGCCTGTCTCTCGGACAGCCCTGATCTCTCGGGACGCAGCCCTGATCTCTCGGGACGCAGCCCTGATTCCTCGGGACCAGCCCTGATCTCTCGGGACGCAGCCCTGATCTCTCGGGACGCAGCCTATCTCTGGACAGCCTGATCTCTCGGGACGCAGCCCTGATCTCTCGGGACGCAGCCCTGATCTCTCGGGACCAGCCCTGATCTCTCTGGACGCAGCCCTTATCTCTCGGGACGCAGCCCTTATCTCTCGGGACGCAGCCCTGATCTCTCGGGACGCAGCCCTTATCTCTCGGGACGCAGCCCTGATCTCTCGGGACACAGACCTGATCTCTCGGGACGCAGCCCTGATCTCTCGGGACACAGCCCTGATCTCTCGGGACAGTCCCGCTACATCCAGGACGGTGGAATCTATGATGGCGCCCAGCTATAGGAGTATCAGCACAGACACGAAGCACCAAGAGTGAGGAACAGGAGGTCAGCTCAGGGACCAGGGAGGGAAACCAGCGGGCCCCCAGGGACCTGTATAAAGGGAGACGCTAGCATCGAAATATTAATATTTAACGCTTCTTTTACATAGACAAGAATCCTCCTTTATTAATGTCTCCTGTAGCAAAAGTCAATCATTTTCTGGACTCTGTGTGACATTTTTGCAATATTTTTGAGGAACGATCAAAAGAAACAAAAAAAAACAAAGCATTTTTTGATTTTACGTAAATTTTTTGAAGAATCTGATGTAAAAAAAAAAAAGGCAACAAATTTCACAAGAAAGAAAAGTGACTTAAAAAACAAACTGCAAATGATGAATTGGGCCCCAAAATGTTCACTATGTATAGGAAAGTGTTAATGGCTGCAGATTCGGGGTCGCGGTCCAGGATTTCGGTCTCTCCTGGACGCCCGCTCATATGATTGAGCAATATTGGGCAATAGAGCCAATTCTGCGCGTTTGTGATGATGACTTCCAGATGATGGAGATCGTCCCACGACTGCACCGCCCTTCCTGGAGGGCGACCCCATAATAACAATCCAATATGGACGTCTAGAGACGTCATCATGTGCACCCCAGCATCAGTGACCAGTGCCCAGGCTCGGTCCTTGCCGTGGAGCTCAGGTAAGACGGTGGCGCTGATCGCTGCATTATATGCAGGCGGCCATGCCTGTTACCTCCAGTCTGGTCCGGTCCACGTCTCTCAGCATCTTGTTGCGGCCTCGGTTTGTTACCAACAGCATCTCGTACGAATAAATCTAGAAAGAAGCGAGCAGAAGTGTCAGCGAGGGACGCAAGGTCGCATCGGGAGACCCACCTAATCACCCTCACAACCTACAGAGGGCAGCACAAGAGCGTGCCAACCATGGCGAGTCTCCACTATGACGCACAATGGCGGCAGCTGGGATCCACCGATAGATTACACGACCCCCAAAGGGAACAGTTCAGAGTTAGGACATCCACCCGATCGGCCCCAACAGAGAAGCCCACAATGATCAGAACCCAGAGAGCCCGAGCCAAGGGAACGATCCTCCACCAAGGTGTGTGCCCCCCGTGCAGACCCACCACCGAGGCGCCCTCACCGGTTACATGCACACTTGCCTTAGGCTCCAGCATATTAGGCATTGACACTCCCCTATCCATTCTCATGACGGGAACATGGCCATCTGGTAGTGACTATGTGGAAAAACATTTAGAGAAGCACTAGTTACACAGAAAGCCGGGAGGGAACCTGCACACGACATCCAGGACACGTCACACGCAGCTAAGGATGAGCCCCACGCGGGTCTAGGCACAAGGACAGGGGTTAGGCAGGGAGAGGGCGTTACAGCTCAGGGTGCCAAGTGCAGGGCCACATCTGACTATAATGGGGTCCACACTACTTTATCCATTGCCCCCACACTGCCACCTGCTGGCGACGATGGAGAACTGCAGCAGGTCAGGCGTCCTCATCTTGGCTTTATTGTTTTACCCACAGTTTGGACAATTCGCTGTCGTTCGTTGGTACAAACAACAAAGCTGAATTGTCCTCACTCCCCGGATCTGTTCTCAGGACTCTGCAGACACCAAAGCGACTGGAGCAGTGCACAGGACAGAACAGAGGGCCAAGTAAGATGGGGAAGGCAGCGCTGGACTCCTGCATAGCAGTGCTATACACCATGGGACAGGCAGCGCTGGACTCCTGCACAGCAGTGCTCTACACCA
This sequence comes from Oophaga sylvatica, assembly GCA_033576555.1. Classification (NCBI taxonomy): domain Eukaryota; kingdom Metazoa; phylum Chordata; class Amphibia; order Anura; family Dendrobatidae; genus Oophaga; species Oophaga sylvatica. The sequence goes on from JARQOD010001661.1 coordinate 59,066, forward strand.
TGGGACAGGCAGCGCTGGACTCCTGCACAGCAGTGCTCTACACCATGGGACAGGCAGTGCTGGACTCCTGCACAGCAGTGCTATACACCATGGGACAGGCAGCGCTGGACTCCTGCACAGCAGTGCTCTACACCATGGGACAGGCAGCGCTGGACTCCTTTACAGCAGTGCTATACACCATGGGACAGGCAGCGCTGGACTCCTGCACAGCAGTGCTACACCTGGACAGCAGCGCTGGACTCCCATAGCATGCTCCACCAGGGACAGCATGCTGGACTCCTGCACAGCAGTGCTATACACCATGGGACAGGCAGTGCTGGACTCCTACAGCAGTGCTATATACCATGAGGCAGGCAGTGCTAGCCTCCTGCACAGCAGTGCTATACACCATGGGACAGGGAACGCTGGACTCCTGCACAGCAGTGCTATACACCATGGGACAGGTAGTGCTGGCCTCCTGCACAGCAGTGCTATACACCATGGGGCAGGCAGCTATGGACCTCGCACAGCAGTGCTATACACCATGGGACAGGTAGTGCTGGCCTCCTGCACAGCAGTGCTATACACCATGGGGCAGACAGCGCTGGACTCCTGCACAGCAGTGCTATATACCATGAGGCAGGCAGCGCTAGCCTCCTGCACAGCAGTGCTATATACCATGGGACAGGCAGCGTTGAACTCCTGCACAGCAGTGCTATATACCATGGGACAGGCAGCGCTGGCCTCCTGCACAGCAGTGCTATATACCATGGAACAGGCAGCGCTAGCCTCCTGCACAGCAGTGCTATATACCATGGGACAGGCAGCGCTGTACTCCTGCACAGCAGTGCTATATAACATGGGGCAGGCAGCGATGGACTCCTGCACAGCAGTGCTATATACCATGAGGCAGGCAGCGCTAGCCTACTGCACAGCAGTGCTATATACCATGGGACAGGCAGCGCTGGACTCCTGCACAGCAGTGCTATATACCATGGGGCAGGCAGCGCTGGCCTCCTGCACAGCAGTGCTATATACCATGGGACAGGCAGCGCTGGACTCCTGCACAGCAGTGCTATATACCATGGTACAGGCAGTGCTGGCCTCCTGCACAGCAGTGCTATATACCATGGGGCAGGCAGCGCTGGACTCCTGCACAGCAGTGCTATATACCATAGGGCAGGCAGCGCTGGACTCCTGCACAGCAGTGCTATATACCATGGGACAGGCAGCGCTCGCCTCCTGCACAGCAGTGCTATATACCATGGTGCAGACAGCGCAGGACTCCTGCACAGCAGTGCTATATACCATGGGACAGGCAGCGCTGGACTCCTGCACAGCAGTGCTATACACCATGGAGCAGGCAGCGCTGGACTCCTGCACAGCAGTGCTATACACCATGGGACAGGCAGCGCTGGCCTCCTGCACAGCAGTGCTATACACCATGGGGCAGGCAGCGCTGGACTCCTGCACAGCAGTGCTATATACCAAGGGACAGGCAGCGCTGGACTCCTGCACAGCAGTGCTATATACCAAGGGACAGGCAGCGCTGGACTCCTGCACAGCAGTACTATACACCATGGGGCAGGCAGCGCTGGACTCCTGCACAGCAGTGCTATACACCATGGGACAGGCAGCGCTGGACTCCTGCACAGCAGTGCTATATACCATGGAGCAGGCAGCGCTGGACTCCTGCACAGCAGTGCTATACATGATGACAGATAAATAAAGATCATGGAGTAAAGTTCTCCAGATTTCTTAGTTCTATCTGATTCCTGGAGATCTGTGTGACAACTGATTTGGCCGCCAGGATTCCAGGATCTTCTTTTCTTAGATTGGACTAGGTGATACCCCTATAACACAGTGTCACCAGCAACCAGATGAAATCCCGTAAAGGAACTTGGTTGCAAGTGTTAACTTTCCCTGCAGCGCCCCCAAAGGAGGAGCGAAGCATTGAACGACTGTCACAGTAATCATAGGTTGTCTGTACCAGCATGCGCTCACACAGTGCACCAGAACAAGCACAAAAGTACCAGCGAGCGCACACACACAAAGCACCAGGAGACGCACAATGCACCAGCGCACACACAATACACTAGAACACACACAAACCACCAGCGCATACACACACAAAGCACCAGAAGCACTATGCACCAGCGCACATACACAGTGCACCAGTAGACATACAATGCACCAGCACATACACATAATTCAACAGCTTGCACACATAGTGCACCAGTAGACACACAGTGCACACACACACACACACTATGTTCCAGCACACATACAATGCACCAGCATACACATACAATGCTCCAGCATACACATACAGTGCTCCAGCATACACATACAATGCACCAGCACACACGTACAATGCTCCAGCACACACATACAATGCACCAGCATACACATACAATGCACCATTATACACATACAATGCACCAGCATACAATGCACCAGCATACACGTACAATGCTCCAGCACACACATACAATGCACCAGTATACACATACAATGCACCAGCATACACGTACAATGCACCAGCACACACGTACAATGCACCAGCATACACATACAATGCACCAGCATACAATGCACCAGCACATACATACAATGCACCAGCACAAACATACAATGCACCAGCACACACATACAATGCTCCAGCACACACATACAATGCACCAGCACACACATACAATGCTCCAGCACACACATACAATGCACCAGCACACACATACAATGCACCAGCACACACATACAATGCACCAGCAGACATACAATGCACCAGCAGACATACAATGCACCAGCACACACATACAATGCTCCAGCACACACATACAATGCAACAGCATACACATACAATGCACCAGCAGACATACAATGCACCAGCACTCACATACAATGCACCAGCACACACATACAATGCACCAGCACACACATACAATGCACCAGCACACACATACAATGCCCAGCACACACATACAATGCACCAGCACACACATACAATGCTCCAGCACACACATACAATGCACCAGCACACACATACAATGCACCAGCACACACATACAATGCACCAGCAGACATACAATGCACCAGCAGACATACAATGCACCAGCACACACATACAATGCTCCAGCACACACATACAATGCACAGCATACACATACAATGCACCAGCAGACATACAATGCACCAGCACTCACATACAATGCACCAGCACACACATACAATGCACCAGCACACACATACAATGCACCAGCACACACATACAATGCACCAGCACAGACATACAATGCACCAGCACAGACATACAATGCATCAGCACACACATACAATGCACCAGCAGACATACAATGCACCAGCACACACATACAATGCACCAGAATACACATACAATGCTCCAGCACACACATACAATGTAGCAGCATATAATGCACCAGCATACACATACAATGCACCAGCACACATACAATGCTCCAGCATACACATACAATGCACCAGCACACATACAATGCACCAGCATCCACAGCCATACACATACAATGCACCAGTACACACATACAATGCACCAGAGCACACATACAATGCACCAGCGCACACATACAATGCACCAGCCACACATACAATGCACCAGCACACACATACAATGCACCAGCATAGACATACAATGCACCAGCACAGACATACAATGCCCAGCACACACATACAATGTCAGCACACATAAATGCACCAGCATACAATGCACCAGCACACACATACAATGCCCAGCATACACATACAATGCACCAGCACACATACAATGCACCAGCAACACATACAATGCACCACAACACATACAATGCACCAGTACACACATACAATGCACCAGCACACACATTACAATGCACCAGAGCAGACATACAATGCACCAGCACACACAACAATGCACCAGCACACACAAACAATGCACCAGCACAGACATACAATGCACCAGCACAGACATACAATGCACCAGCACACACATACAATGCACCAGCACACACATACAATGCACCAGCACAGACATACAATGCACCAGCACACACATACAATGCACCAGCACACACATACAATGCACCAGCACACACATACAATGCACCAGCACAGACATACAATGCACCAGCAACATACAATGCACCAGCACACACTACATGCACCAGCATCACATACAATGCACCAGCACACAACATACAATGCACCAGCACAACATACAATGCACCAGCACACACATACAATGCACCAGCATACACATACAATGCACCAGCAACACATACAATGTACCAGACACAACATACAATGCACCAGCATAGACATACAATGCACCAGCACAGACATACAATGCCCAGCACACACATACAATGAGCAGCAATCAATGCACCAGCACACATACAATGCCCAGCACACACATACAATGCTCCAGCATACACATACAATGCACCAGCACACATACAATGCACCAGCAACACATACAATGCCCAGCATACACATACAATGCCCAGCATACACATACAATGCACCAGTACACACATACAATGCACCAGCACACATTCAATGCACCAGCACAGACATACAATGCACCAGCACACACAACAATGCACCAGCACACACAACAATGCACCAGCACAGACATACAATGCACCAGCACAGCATACAATGCACCAGCACACACATACAATGCACCAGCACACACATACAATGCACCAGCAACACATACAATGCACCAGCACAACATACAATGCACCAGCACATACATACAATGCACCAGCAGACATACAATGCACCAGCAACACATACAATGCACCAGCTACACCATACAATGCACCAGCGCACACATACAATCCACCAGCACACACATAGAATGCACCGCACAACATACAATGCACAGCACACACATACAATCACCAGCACAGACATACAATGCACCAGCACAACAGACACACATACAATGCACCAGCACACACATACAATGCACCAGCACACACATACAATGCACCAGCACACACATACAATGCACCAGGCACAACATACAATGCACCAGCACATACATACAATGCACCAGCACAACATAACATGCACTCAGCACACACATACAATGCACACCAGCATACAATCCACACACATACAATACAACACTCAATGACAGCACACATCACAACACATGCACACACATACAATGCACCAGCACACACATACAATGCACCACACACACATACAATGCACCACACATCAATGCACAGCACACATACAATGCACCAGCACACAGACATACAATGCACCAGCATAGCAACATACAATGCACCAGCACACACATACAATGCACCAGACATCTGCACACATACAATGCACCAGCACACACATACAATGCACCAGCACACATACAACCTACACAATGCACCAGCACACATACAATGCACCAGCACACACTACAATGCACCAGCATAACATACAATGCACCAGCACAACATACAATGCACCAGCACAATACAATGACCAGCACATCATCACTACAATGCACCAGCACACACATACAATGCACCAGCACTACACATACAATGCACCAGCACCAATGCACAGCAACATACAATGCACCAGCATACACATACAATGCACCAGCTAAACATACAATGCACCAGCAACACATACAATGCACCAGCAACACATACAATGCACCAGCACACATACAATGCACAGCAAACATACAATGCACCAGCACAACATACAATGCACACAACACACATACAATGCCAATCACAGCCACACACATACAATGCCCAGCAACGACATACAATGCACCAGCATACACATACAATGCACCAGCACACACATACAATGCACCAGCACACACATACAATGCACCAGCACACACATACAATGCACCAGCACACACATACAATGCACCAGCACACACATACAATGCACCAGCACACACATACAATGCACCAGCACAGACATACAATGCACCAGCACAGACATACAATGCACCAGCACACACATACAATGCACCAGCACACACATACAATGCACCAGCATACACATACAATGCACCAGCACATACATACAATGCACCAGCACAGACATACAATGCACCAGCACACACATACAATGCACCAGCATACACATACAATGCACCAGCATACACATACAATGTACCAGCACACACATACAATGCACAAGTATACACAGATAAGCACTGCCCCAGCAGACACACTATACACCAGCACACATAATGCACCAGTGCTACAGCCCCCACACACATACAATGCACCAGCATAGACATACAATGCACCAGCACATACATACAATGCACCAGCACAGACATACAATGCACCAGCACACACATACAATGCACCAGCACACACATACAATGCACCAGCATACACATACAATGCACCAGCACATACATACAATGCACCAGCACAGACATACAATGCACCAGCACACACATACAATGCACCAGCACACACATACAATGCACCAGCATACACATACAATGCACCAGCACATACATACAATGCACCAGCAGACATACAATGCACCAGCACACACATACAATGCACCAGCATACACATACAATGCACCAGCATACACATACAATGTACCAGCACACACATACAATGCACAAGTATACACAGATAAGCACTGCCCCAGCAGACACACTATACACCAGCACACATAATGCACCAGTGCTACAGCCCCCGCTATACACCATAACAATCACTCTACTAATATCACATAGATGGAAACAGAGGGAACACACGATCTGCAGGGTGTCTATCTGTACAGGTGACTAAATACCATCTCTCACCACAGAGGGCACAGTGGAGCTGTGGCAATAACAAGAGCATAAGGAGACTTACATCAGCCGGCGGCAGACACCGAGACACCTACCTGATAATCTGCAAGGAAAGAGGAGACAGAGGTGAGCGGAGGGTGCATGAGCCGTGAGTGCGATGCACATTGTTATATGACTCTCTCACCTCGGACCCCGCCGCTGACGTCTGCGTAACTGTCGTACTGGACGAAATCCGTGGACATCGGCTGCAAGGGAGAAAAGAGATAAACCGCCATACTAGGACATGCAGTCACCTCATGTACAGGTTACAGCGCCGGAGCAGCAGACGTTCCAGAGTATCGGAAACTCCGCACTCTGTCATTGTGCAGAACACTCAACCTTTACACTTAAGGGTCTCTGTCAGCACAGAATGACTGTTCATACCCAGCCCCGCTGCTCGGGGCATCATGGCGGCCGATCATTTACATACACCTTCACACCTGATTTTTCCCCTTCAATCCCCACCCCACCCCGTCTTCTTTGATTGACAGCTCTGGTTTCATGGATCCATAGAAGGGCGGATAGATGGAAACCAAGAAGGTGGAAGGTTGACTTAAATGATCGTCACCGAGCGCCTGAGGTTGGTTTGAAGAGTCATTCAGTGCTGACAGAGGCCCTTGTAGCTATGGATGCTCCACACTGATGGCCGAACTCCACCCGATACTCAGGACGGGGTTATAACAAGGCTGTAAAGATCAGGTGAGGGTGACGGAGGCCTATTAGGGGCCTACTGGTGACCTGCTGTGGGACCTACTAAGAAACCTACTGGGGACCTGCTGTGGGACCTACTGAGGGCCTGCCGGGAGATCTACTGGGGACCTGCTGTAGGACCTACTAAGAAACCTACTGGGGGGCCTGCTGGGAAATCTACTGGGGCCTGCTGGGAAATCTACTGGGGGCCTGCTGGGAAATCTACTGGGGCCTGCAGAGAGGTCTACTGGGACCTGCTGAGAAACCTACTGGGGGGGCCTGCCGGGAGATCTACTGGGACCCTGCTTAGAGACCTACTGGGGGTCTGCAGAGAAACCTACTGGGGGGCCTGCTGGGAAATCTACTGGGGGCCTGCAGAGAGGTCTACTGGGACCTGCTTAAAAAAACCTACTGGGGGGCCTGCCGGGAGATCTACTGGGGGGCCTGCTAGGAAATCTACTGGGGGGCCTGCTGGGAAATTTACTGGCAGCATGCCGGGAGATCTACTGGGGGGGGGGGGGGGCTGCCGGAGATCTACTGGGGGCCCGGCAGAGAAACATATTGGGGTATGCAGAGAAACCTACTGAGGGTCTGCAGAGAAACCTACTGGGGGGCCCGGCAGAGAAACCTACTGGGGGTCTGCAGAGAAACCTACTGGGGGGCCTGCTGGGAAATCTACTGGGGGGGGCCTGCCGGGAGATCTACTGGGGGCCCGGCAGAGAAACCTACTGGGGGTCTGCAGAGAAACCTACTGGGGGGCCTGCTGGGAAATCTACTGGGGGGGCCTGCTGAGAAACCTACTGGGGGGCCTGCCGGGAGATCTACTGGGGGGCCTGCCGGGAGATCTACTGGGCAGCCTACTGGGAGATCTACTGGGGGCCCGGCAGAGAAACCTACTGGGGGTCTGCAGAGAAACCTACTGGGGGCCTGCCGGGAGATCTACTGGGGGGCCTGCCGGGAGATCTACTGGGGGGCCTTCAGGGAGATCTACTGGGGGGCCTGCCGGGAGACCTATTGGGGGGCCTGCTGGGAGATATGCTGCAGGCCTGCTGAGGATCTACTGGGGAAGAGATTTCACAATTCTCCCCACGAGAAGAATATGAATCTATTATCATGGTCAGCACAAGACATGGCCGCTAATTAGAGGTTACAGAGAAGTTATTAATCCACAGAATCCAATGTAACTGCACCCCCTGGTGGACAGATTATCATGGAAAAAGTATGGCGACATCGAGACTATAATCCAGCATTGTCGGTTCCGCCTCGCCCCGATCCCCGGCAGATTGTAAGCTCTTGTATTTGACCATGGAAATAAAAATGTTGAGGTGAGGCGCACCCGATGGAGGCCGTTGCGTCCGTATCCCGGGAGTGAGGACGTCTTGGATGCATCAGAACGAAGAGCTGAAAAGATGAAAAAACATTTCACTGCATCAGAAACAGATCCCACAATGACCGCACCAAGGTCTGAGGTTCAGCGCCTCAACCCCCGCAGAGCCTCACACCTCCACTATACTACCGTGTACTGATTATTGAAGAGCATTGTGCCTCCGACCTCCCGTGTACCGATTATTGACGAGCATTGTGCCTCCGACCTCCCGTGTACCGATTATTGACGAGCATTGTGCCTCCGACCTCCCGTGTACTGATTATTGACGAGCATTGTGCCTCCGACCTCCCGTGTACGGATTATTGAGGAGCATTGTGCCTCCGACCTCCCGTGTACTGATTATTGAAGAGCATTGTGCCTCCGACCTCCCGTGTACTGATTATTGACGAGCATTGTGCCTCCGACCTCCCGTGTACTGATTATTGACGAGCATTGTGCCTCCGACCTCCCGTGTACGGATTATTGACGAGCATTGTGCCTCCGACCTCCCGTGTACGGATTATTGACGAGCATTGTGCCTCCGACCTCCCGTGTACTGATTATTGAGCATTGTGCCTCCGACCTCCCGTGTACTGATTATTGACGAGCATTGTGCCACCGACCTCCCGTGTACTGATTATTGACGAGCATTGTGCCTCCGACCTCCCGTGTACGGATTATTGAGGAGCATTGTGCCACCGACCTCCCGTGTACTGATTATTGAAGAGCATTGTGCCTCCGACCTCCCGTGTACCGATTATTGACGAGCATTGTGCCTCCGACCTCCCGTGTACCGATTATTGACGAGCATTGTGCCTCCGACCTCCCGTGTACTGATTATTGACGAGCATTGTGCCTCCGACCTCCCGTGTACGGATTATTGAGGAGCATTGTGCCTCCGACCTCCCGTGTACTGATTATTGAGGAGCATTGTGCCTCCGACCTCCCTGTACTGATTATTGACGAGCATTGTGCCTCCGACCTCCCGTGTACTGATTATTGACGAGCATTGTGCCTCCGACCTCCCGTGTACTGATTATTGACGAGCATTGTGCCTCCGACCTCCCGTGTACTGATTATTGACGAGCATTGTGCCTCCGACCTCCCGTGTACTGATTATTGAGCATTGTGCCTCCGACCTCCCGTGTACCGATTATTGACGAGCATTGTGCCTCCGACCTCCCGTGTACTGATTATTGACGAGCATTGTGCCTCCGACCTCCCGTGTACCCATTATTGAGGAGCATTGTGCCTCCGACCTCCCGTGTACTGATTATTGAGCATTGTGCCTCCGACCTCCCGTGTACCGATTATTGACGAGCATTGTGCCTCCGACCTCCCGTGTACTGATTATTGACGAGCATTGTGCCTCCGACCTCCCGTGTACTGATTATTGAAGAGCATTGTGCCTCCGACCTCCCGTGTACCGATTATTGAGGAGCATTGTGCCACCGACCTCCGTGTACTGATTATTGAGGAGCATTGTGCCTCCGACCTCCCGTGTACCGATTATTGAGGAGCATTGTGCCACCGACCTCCCGTGTACCGATTATTGACGAGCATTGTGCCACCGACCTCCCGTGTACCGATTATTGACGAGCATTGTGCCTCCGACCTCCCGTGTGCTGATTATTGAGGAGCATTGTGCCTCCGACCTCCCGTGTACTGATTATTGAGGAGCATTGTGCCTCCAACCTCCCGTGTACGGATTATTGACGAGCATTGTGCCTCCGACCTCCCGTGTACCGATTATTGACGAGCATTGTGCCTCCGACCTCCTGTGTGCTGATTATTGAGGAGCATTGTGCCACCGACCTCCCGTGTACTGATTATTGAGGAGCATTGTGCCTCCGACCTCCCGTGTACCGATTATTGACGAGCATTGTGCCTCCGACCTCCCGTGTACGGATTATTGACGAGCATTGTGCCTCCGACCTCCCGTGTACGGATTATTGAGGAGCATTGTGCCTCCGACCTCCCGTGTACTGATTATTGAGGAGCATTGTGCCACCGACCTCCCGTGTACTGAAATTATTGAGGGAGCATTGTGCCTCCGACCTCCGTGTACCGATTATTGAGGAGCATTGTGCCACCGACCTCCCGTGTACCGATTATTGAGAGCATTGTGCCACCGACCTCCCGTGTACCGATTATTGACGAGCATTGTGCCTCCGACCTCCCGTGTACCGATTATTGACGAGCATTGTGCCTCCGACCTCCGTGTACCGATTATTGACGAGCATTGTGCCTCCGACCTCCCGTGTACCGATTATTGACGAGCATTGTGCCTCCGACCTCCCGTGTACAGATTATTGACGAGCATTGTGCCTCCGACCTCCCGTGTACCGATTATTGACGAGCATTGTGCCTCCGACCTCCGTGTACCGATTATTGACGAGCATTGTGCCACCGACCTCTCGTGTACCGATTATTGACGAGCATTGTGCCTCCGACCTCCCGTGTACCGATTATTGACGAGCATTGTGCCTCCGACCTCCCGTTGTACCGATTATTGACGAGCATTGTGCCTCCGACCTCCCGTGTACGGATTATTGACGAGCATTGTGCCTCCGACCTCCCGTGTACGGATTATTGACGAGCATTGTGCCTCCGACCTCCCGTGTACGGATTATTGACGAGCATTGTGCCTCCGACCTCCCGTGTACGGATTATTGACGAGCATTGTGCCTCCGACCTCCCGTGTGCTGATTATTGAGGAGCATTGTGCCTCCGACCTCCCGTGTACTGATTATTGAGAGCATTGTGCCTCCGACCTCCCGTGTACTGATTATTGAGAAGCATTGTGCCTCCGACCTCCCGTGTGCTGATTATTGAGGAGCATTGTGCCTCCGACCTCCCGTGTGCTGATTATTGAGGAGCATTGTGCCTCCGACCTCCCGTGTACTGATTATTGACGAGCATTGTGCCTCCGACCTCCCGTGTACTGATTATTGAGAAGCATTGTGCCTCCGACCTCCCGTGTACTGATTATTGACGAGCATTGTGCCACCGACCTCCCGTGTTCTGATTATTGAGGAGCATTGTGCCTCCGACCTCCCGTGTGCTGATTATTGAGGAGTATTGTGCCTCCGACCTCCCGTGTACGGATTGTTGAGGTGGGTTGGGCCTGTGGCCTCCCGTAAACTGATTATTGAGATGGGTTGGCTGTGGCCTCCAGTATACTGATTATTGAGGTGGGTTGGGCCTGTGGCCTCCCGTATACTGATTATTAAGGTGGGTTGGGCCTGTGGCCTCCCGTATACTGATTGAGGTGGGTTGGGCCTGTGGCCTCCCCTATACTGATTACTGAGGTGGGTTAGGCCTGGGCCTCCCCTATACTGATTATTGAGATGGGTTCGGCCTGTGGCCTCCCTAAACTGATTATTGAGGTGGATCGGGCCTGTGGCCTCCCCTATACTGATTATTGAGGTGGGTTGGCCTGTGGCCTCCAGTATACTGATTACTGAGGTGGGTTGGGCCTGTGGCCTCCCGTATACTGATTATTGAGGTGGGTTGGGCCTGTGGCCTCCCCTATACTGATTATTGGGGTGGGTTGGGCCTGAGGCCTCCCTATACTGATTAATGAGGTGGGTTGGGCCTGTCGCCTCCCCTATACTGATTATTGAGGTGGGTTGGGCCTGTGGCCTCCCCTATACTGATTATGGAGGTGGGTTGGGCCTGTGTACCTCCAGTATACTGATTATTGAGGTGGGTTGGGCCTGTGGCCTCATGTATACTGAATATTGAGGTGGGTTGTGCCTCTAGTCTCCCTTATACTGATTACTGAGGTGGGTTGGGCCTGTGGCCTCCCGTATACTGAATATTGAGGTGGGTTGGGCCTGTGGCCTCCCGTATACTGATTATTGAGGTGGGTTGGGCCTGGGGCCTCCCCTATACTGATTATTGAGGTGGGTTGGGCCTGTGGCCTCCCCTATACTGATTATTGAGGTGGGTTGGGCCTGTGGCCTCCCCTATACTGATTATTGAGGTGGGTTGTGCCTCTGGTCTCCTGTATACTGATTATTGAGGTGGGTTGGGCCTGTGGCCTCCCGTATACTGATATTGAGGTGGGTGGGCCTGGGGCCTCCCCTATACTGATTATTGAGATGGGTTCGGCCTGTGGCCTCCCCTATACTGATAATTGAAGTGGGTTGGGCCTGTGGCCTCCCGTATACTGATTATTGAGGTGGGTTGGGCCTGTGGCCTCCCGTATACTGATTATTGAGGTGGGTTGGGCCTGGGGCCTCCTCTATACTGATTATTGAGATGGGTTCGGCCTGTGGCCTCCCCTATACTGATTATTGAGGTGGGTTGGGCCTGTGGCCTCCCCTATACTGATTGAGGTGGGTTGGGCCTGTGGCCTCCAGTATACTGATTATTGAGATGGGTTGGGCCTGTGGCCTCCTGTATACTGATTATGGAGTTGGGTTGGGCCTGGGGCCTCCCCTATACTGATTATTGAGGTGGGTTGGGCCTGTGGCATCCCTTATACTGATTATGGAGGTGGGTTGGGCCTGTGGCATCCTGTATACTGATTATTGAGGTGGGTTGGGCCTGTGGCCTCCCGTATACTGATTATTGAGGTGGGTTGGCCTCCCCGGCCCTTATTGTGGCCCCCTCCTGGGCGCAGTATATGACTATATACCCCCCTAGCAGGACTCTAGGCCATGCTGCTTACAGGACAGGAGCGCGGAGTCGTATTTGCTGGCGGACTGCGGCCTCTCCCGACTTTCCTTCTCCTCTTTCAGGATCAGCTGCCCAAGACCCGAATTCAGCTAAAGAAAAAACAAAGAAACGTGGAGATCACTGACGCTTCGCTCATCCGTCCCCTACAATCAGTTACTAACCGCCAAAATTGTGGATGAGTAATCTGAATCATCACATCCAAATGTGACCTACAGGCAGCATGTAACAAGAAAGCATCTGCCCCCATGACAACCCTTCCTGCTCCGACAGGTCTGTGTAAAATGTTGCAAAAAGGAGGAGTCTGACAACTATTTGCCAATATGGGGAAATGGGTGTCAGAGCCTAAATTGTTACAATGTAAAGCCCAGACTGTACCATTTCCAGGGGATGCTACAATGTAGAGCCCAGACTGCACCATTTTCAGGGGAAGCTACAATGTAGAGCCCAGAGTTTACCATTTACAGGGGGATGTTACAATGGAGAGCCCAGACTGCACCATTTCCAGGGGATGCTACAATGTAGAGCCCAGACTGTACCATTTTCAGGGGATGCTACAATGTAGAGCCCAGACTGTACCATTTACAGGGGATGTTACAATGGAGAGCCTAGACTGCAACATTTCCAGGGGGATGCTACAATGTAGAGCCCAGACTGTACCATTTCCAGGTGGAAGCTACAATATAGAGCCCAGACTGTACCATTTACAGGGCGATGCTACAATGTAGAGTCCAGACTGCACCATTTCCATGGGGATGTTACAATAGAGAGCCCAGACTGTACCATTTACAGGGGAGTGTTACACTGTAAAGCGAAGACTGTACCATTTATAGGGGGATGTTACAATGGAGAACCCAGACTGTACCATTTATAGGGGAATATTACAATGGAGAGCCCAGACTGTACCATTTATAGGGGAGTGTTACAATGTAGAGCCCAGACTGTACCATTTATAGGGGAATATTACAATAGAGAGCCCAGACTGTACCATTTATAGGGGAATATTACAATGGAGAGCCCAGACTGTGCCATTTACAGGGGGGTTACAATGTAGAGCCCAGACTGTACCATTTACAGGGGGAATATTACAATGGAGAGCCCAGACTGTACCATTTATAGGGGGAATATTACAATGGAAGCCCAGACTGTACCATTTATAGGGGGAATATTACAATGGAGAGCCCAGACTGTACCATTTATAGGGGAATATTACAATGTAGAGCCCAGACTGTGCAATTTACAGGGGGTTGTTACAATGTAGAGCCCAGACTGTACCATTTACAGGGGATGTTACAATGGAGAGCCTAGACTGCAACATTTCCAGGGGATGCTACAATGTAGAGCCCAGACTGTACCATTTCCAGGTGGAAGCTACAATATAGAGCCCAGACTGTACCATTTACAGGGCGATGCTACAATGTAGAGTCCAGACTGCACCATTTCCAGGGGGATGTTACAATAGAGAGCCCAGACTGTACCATTTACAGGGAGTGTTACACTGTAAAGCGAAGACTGTACCATTTATAGGGGATGTTACAATGGAGAACCCAGACTGTACCATTTATAGGGGGAATATTACAATGGAGAGCCCAGACTGTACCATTTATAGGGGAGTGTTACAATGTAGAGCCCAGACTGTACCATTTTTAGGGGGAATATTACAATAGAGAGCCCAGATTGTACCATTTATAGGGGGAATATTACAATGGAGAGCCCAGACTGTGCCATTTACAGGGGGGTGTTACAATGTAGAGCCCAGACTGTACCATTTACAGGGGGAATATTACAATGGAGAGCCCAGACTGTACCATTTATAGGGGAATATTACAATGGAGAGCCCAGACTGTACCATTTATAGGGGAATATTACAATGGAGAGCCCAGACTGTACCATTTATAGGGAGAATATTACAATGTAGAGCCCAGACTGTGCAATTTACAGGGGGTTGTTACAATGTAGAGCCCAGACTGTACCATTTATAGGGGAATATTACAATGGAGAGCCCTGACTGTACCATTTATAGGGAGAATATTACAATGGAGAGCCCAGACTGTACCATTTATAGGGGGAATATTACAATGTAAAGCCCAGACTGTGCCATTTACAGGGGTTGTTACAATGTAGAGCCCAGACTGGCCATTTACAGGGGGTTGTTACAATGTAGAGCCCAGACTGTACCATTTACAGGGGGGTGTTACAATGTATAGCCCAGACTGTACCATATACAGGGGATGTTGCAATGTAGAGCCCAGACTGTACCATTTACAGGGGTGTTACAATGTAGAGCCCAGACTGTACCATATACAAGGGGATGTTGCAATGTAGAGCCCAGACTGTACCATTTACAGGGGGATGTTGCAATGTAGAGCCCAGACTGTACCATTTACAGGGGATATTACAATGTAGAGTCCAGACTGTACCATTTAAAAGGGAGTGTTACAATGTAGAGCCCAGACTGTACCATTTACAAGGGGATACTACAATGTAGAGCCCAGACTGTACCATTTACAGGGGGTGTTACAATAAAGAGCCCAGACTGCACCATTTACAGGGGTTGTCACAATGTAGAGCCCAGACTGTACCATATACAGGGGGATGTTGCAATGTAGAGCCCAGACTGTACCATTTCTAGTGGGATGTTACAATGTACAGTCATGGCCAAAAGTTTTGAGAATGACACAAATATTATATTTTCACATGATCTGCTGCCCTCTGGTTTTTATGTGTGTGTTTGACAGATGTTTTTATCACAGACAGAAATATAATTGCAAACATATGAGTAACAAAAGCTTATATTGAGAGTTAGAATGAGTTAATGCAGCAAGTCAATATTTGCAGTGTTGACCCTTCTTCTTCAGGACCTCTGCAATTCTCCCTGGCATGCTCTCAATCAACTTCTGGACCAAATCCTGACTGATAGCAGTCCATTCTTGCACAATCAATGCTTTCATTTTGTCAGAATTTTTAGGTTTTTGTTTGTCCATCCGTCTCTTGATGATTGACCACAAGTTCTCAATGGGATTAAGATCTGGGGAGTTTCCAGGCCATGGACCCAAAATCTCTATGTTTTGTTCCCTGAGCCATTTAGTTATCACCTTTGCTTTATGGCAAGGTGCTCCATCATGCTGGAAAAGGCATTGTTGATCGCCAAACTGCTCTTGGAGGGTTGGGAGAAGTTGCTTTTGAAGGACATTCTGGTACCATTCTTTATTCATGGCTGTGTTTTAGGCAAGACTGTGAGAGAGCCGATTCCCTTGGCTGAGAAGCAACCCCACACATGAATGGTTTCAGGATGCTTAACAGTTGGCATGAGACTAGACTGGTGGTAGCGCTCACCTTGTCTTCTCCGAATGAGGCGTTTTCCTGATGTCCCAAACAATCGAAAAGGGGATTCATCAGAGAAAATAACTTTACCCCAGTCCTCAGCAGTCCACTGCCTGTACCTTTTGCAGAATATCAGTCTGTCCATGATGTTTTTTCTGGAGAGAAGTGACTTCTTTGCTGCCCTCCTTGAGACCAGGCCTTGCTTCAAGAGTCTCCGCCTCACAGTGCGTGCAGATGAACTCACACCTGCCTGCTGCCATTCCTGAGCAAGCTCTGCACTGCTGGTAGCCCGATCGCGCAGCTGAAACACTTTTAAGAGACGGTCCTGGCGCTTGCTGGTCTTTCTTGGGCGCCCTGGAGCCTTTTTGGCAACAATGGAACCTCTCTCCTTGAAGTTCTTGATGATGCGATAGATTGTTGACTGAGGTGCAATCTTTCTAGCTGCGATACTCTTCCCTGTTAGGCCATTTTTGTGCATTGCAATGATGACTGCACGTGTTTCTTTAGAGATAACCATGGTTAACAGAAGAGAAACAATGATGCCAAGCACCAGCCTCCTTTTAAAGTGTCCAGTGGTGTCATTCTTACTTAATCATGACAGATTGATCTCCAGCCATGTCCTCATCAACACCCACACCTGTGTTACTGGAGCAATCACTGAAAAGAGGTTAGCTGGTCCTTTTAAGGCAGGGCTGCAATGATGTTGAAATGTGTTTTGGGGATAAAGTTCATTTTCTAGCCAAATATTGACTTTACAAGTAATTGCTGTTAAGCTGATCACTCTTTATAACATTCTGGAGTATATGCAAATTGCCATTAGAAAAAGTGTAGAGCCCAGACTGTACCATATAAAGGGGGATGTTACAATGTAGAACCCAGACTGTACCATTTAAAGGGGGGGTGTTACAATGTAGAGCCCAGACTGTACCATTTATAGGGGGAATATTACAATGGAGAGCCCAGACTGTGCCATTTACAGGGGGTTGTTACAATGTAGAGCCCAGACTGTACCATTTACAGGGGGGTGTTACAATGTAGAGCCCAGACTGTACCATTTACAGGGGGTTGTTACAATGTAGAGCCCAGACTGGGCCATTTACAGGGGTTGTTACAATGTAGAGCCCAGCCTGTACCATTTATAGGGGATGTTACAATGTAGAGTCCAGACTGTACCATTTACAAGGGGATATTACAATGTAGAGCCCAGAATGTACCATTTACAGGGGGGTGTTACAATGTAGAGTCCAGACTGTACCATTTACAAGGGGATATTACAATGTAGAGCCCAGAATGTACCATTTACAGGGGGTGTTACAATGTAGAGCCCAGACTGTACCATTTACAAGGGGTGTTACAATGTAGGGCCCAGACCGTACCATTTACAGGGGCGGCAGGTTTTCTGGTGGAGCTGGCCATATCACACTGATTGCTTCTCACCTTCATTAATTGTTCTTCCTGGAGTTGTCGCCGCTTCTGCAGTTCCTCATCTTCCTCCTCCCGGCCGCTCGATCTTCGTCGTGTGTCCCCTGATTCCAGAAAACACGGTAATTAGGACCAGACTGTAATGAATCACTTCATCCCATAAGTCACAGTTTATTATCTGTGGATAAAGTTTCTACACCCCCTAAAGGCTGACTCTACCCAACATATCAATACGATTCCAGGATTAACGAGACGAGGATAAAAATAAAACAACCAAAAAACACTCCCTCTCCAGGGTTCAGTTCAGACTCATTTTGGTTGAGTTATTCTTAAAAAAAGGGGCGGATTAATAGGTGACAGATGACCAGTCCTCCTCCGCATTCAGTGCGCTTTTTGTGCTGTATTGCAAGTACCAAGAATGTACTGTAGAAAGTGAAAACTCCTCACATTTGTGTATGCAGCCGGTTATATACTGATCCATGTGTCTCCATGGTTACACAATATAAACAACCCAGGAGAGTCTGATTATATTATCTACTATCACAGGAATAAAATCGCACTGATTACATGGCTCAGTGATCAGGAGACGAGACTGATCGCAATGACTACAGGGCTCAGTGATCAGGAGACGAG
This sequence comes from Oophaga sylvatica, assembly GCA_033576555.1. Lineage (NCBI taxonomy): Eukaryota > Metazoa > Chordata > Amphibia > Anura > Dendrobatidae > Oophaga > Oophaga sylvatica. Next base: position 78,013 of record JARQOD010001661.1, read on the forward strand.
ACTGATCACAATGATTACAGGGCTCAGTGATCAGGAGACAAGACTGATCGCAATGATTACAGGGCTCAGTGATCAGGAGACGAGACTGATCACAATGATTACAGGGCTCAGTGATCAGGAGACAAGACTGATCGCAATGATTACAGGCTCAGTGATCAGAAGACAAGACTGATCGCAATGATTACATGGCTCAGTGATCAGGAGATGAGACTGATCGCAATGATTACAGGGCTCAGTGATCAGGAGACAAGACTGATCGCAATGATTACAGGGCTCAGTGATCAGGAGACGAGACTGATCGCAATGATTACAGGGCTCAGTGATCAGGAGACAAGACTGATCGCAATGATTACAGGGCTCAGTGATCAGGAAACGAGACTGATCGCAATGATTACATGGCTCAGTGATCAGAAGACGAGACTGATTGCAATGATTACAGGGCTCAGTGATCAGAAGACGAGACTGATCGCAATGATTACAGGGCTCAGTGATCAGGAGACGAGACTGATCGCAATGATTACAGGGCTCAGTGATCAGAAGACAAGACTGATCGCAATGATTACAGGGCTCAGTGATCAGGAGACAAGACTGATCGCAATGATTACAGGGCTCAGTGATCAGGAGATGAGACTGATCGCAATGATTACAGGGCTCAGTGATCAGGAGACAAGACTGATCGCAATGATTACAGGGCTCAGTGATCAGGAAACGAGACTGATCGCAATGATTACAGGGCTCAGTGATCAGAAGACAAGACTGATTGCAATGATTACAGGGCTCAGTGATCAGAAGACGAGACTGATCGCAATGATTACAGGGCTCAGTGATCAGGAGACGAGACTGATCGCAATGATTACAGGGCTCAGTGATCAGAAGACAAGACTGATCGCAATGATTACAGGGCTCAGTGATCAGAAGATGAGACTGATCGCAATGATTACAGGGCTCAGTGATCAGGAGACACAATTGATCGCATGGATTACAGTACTCAATCTTCAGGAGACGAGACTGATCGCACTGATTACAGGGCTCAGTGATCAGGAGACAAGACTGATCGCAATGATTACAGGGCTCAGTGATCAGAAGACAAGACTGATCGCAATGATTACAGGGCTCAGTGATCTGAAGATGTGACTGATCGCAAGGTTTATAGGGCTCAGTAATCAGGAGACACAAGTGATCGCATGGATTACAGTACTCAATCATCAGGAAACGAGACTGATCGCACTGATTACAGGGCGCAGTAATCAGGAGATGAGACTGATCGCACTGATTACAGGGCGCAGTAATCAGGAGATGAGACTGATCGCACTGATTACAGGGCGCAGTAATCAGGAGATGAGACTGATCGCACTGATTACAGGGCGCAGTAATCAGGAGATGAGACTGATCGCACTGATTACAGGGCGCAGTAATCAGGAGACGAGACTGATCGCACTGATTACAGGGCTCGGTGACTTAGAGACACAAGTTATCGTAATGATTACACGGCTCAGTGGTCTGGAGACATGACTAGTGTACTGATTACACTGGTGATGCACCTAATCACCGTGATTACATGGCTCAGTGATCTGGTGATCCAACTGATAGCAATTATTACAGAGCTTGGTGATCAAGGACTAATGTAACTGGTTACAGGATCTGGAGATCGGATTGATCAATGTGATTACACACAATGGCAGTAGAATAATGAGAGGTATGGTTATAACAGCTGTGTGGTCGGAGACTTGTGACACCCGGAGCAGCGAGGAGGAGATTTTTGTCAGTGATTATACTTCAGAGCTGCACTCATTATTTTGCAAGCTGTAAAAAATCATTAATAACTAAAAGCGCTGTCCAGAAAATGAGATTGAGTTCTGAAGTTGCAGAATAATGAATCCAGAACTGGACCGTTCTCCAGGCACAAAGTCACCGCGTCTTCTGTAGATACAGATAAATGATCTTAGAATGAAAACGTTCAGGATACAAGTGTGACGTTCTCAAGATCTCAGTTGCTGCAGTAAATATTCTCCTTCTTCACATCCAGAGACTGAAAACCCATCCTGAGCTCGTCCTGCTCACACGGTGGAGGGTTTGTCACCAATCGATCCATTGCACAATCTCCTGTCCTTACAGTTTGTTACAATGTATCAGTGCAGGTAAAATCCATCAGTCTGAAGTCCGGGCTGTTTACCGCAAACAATTATCTAGAAAGGATACAAATGTTTTCTCGGGCTCTAACCGTAAACAAGAAAGTTCTCCTTCACGGACAGCGGAGATCTTGATCAAATTCTTTTAGAAAGTTGTAGAACTTCTATATAATCAATGTAATAAAGTCACAAAATATAACGCTTCACCACCAAAAATCATCAGACATCTCGTCTTTACCCTGGATGTGACTGATAAAATAAACAATAATAAACAATACATGAGAACGGGACACAGTAGTATCGGCACAGCACCAAACCTGCTCCACCAGCATGATCGCGGGAAAGATGGAATTGTTGCACCATCATCTTCTTGGATAAGAGCAGTAAGAAGCTTTGCTCTCAGATTCCCTACCTATAGCAGCAAGTGAGGGAGGACCCGGCCAATAGTCCGTCTCAATCTTTGGGACATCGCCGGGAGCTGGAGCGTGGGCAGCTGGGAACTTGGAAGACTTGATGATATCCTCGGAGCTGCCGATGAATGCTGCCATAGCAGCTGCATCTAAACAGGATTAGGGTGTAACTTAGCTCTTCGGCTCAATGGGTAAAAGTGCCATGCAGAACCTCAACCTTCACCTGCTGAATCATGAGAAAGATCCTGTGCACCAGGACAGTGTGACTTCCTCACCCCAATATCCTCATCACACCCCAATCGCTGAACCCACAGATCCTCTGTAACCAACCAACAGTGTTATAGTAGTAATATTCTGTACATAGGGGCAGTATTATAGTAGTTATATTCATGTACATAGGAGCAGTATTATAGTAGTTATATTCTTGTACATAGGGGCAGTATTATAGTAGTTATATTCTTGTACATAGGAGCAGTATTATAGTAGTTATATTCTTGTACATAGGGGGCAGTATTATAGTAGTTATATTCTTGTACATAGGAGCAGTATTATAGTAGTTATATTCTTGTACATAGGAGCAGTATTATAGTAGTTATATTCTTGTACATAGGGGCAGTATTATAGTAGTTATATTCCTGTACATAGGAGCAGTATTATAGTAGTTATATTTTGTACATAGGAGCAGTATCATAGTAGTTATATTCTTGTACATAGGGGCAGTATTATAGTAGTTATATTCTTGTATATAGGGGCAGTATCATAGTAGTTATATTCTTGTACATAGGAGCAGTATTATAGTAGTTATATTCTTGTACATAGGAGCAGTATCATAGTAGTTATATTCTTGTACATAGGAGCAGTATTATAGTAGTTATATTCTTGTACATAGGAGCAGTATTATAGTAGTTATATTCTTGTACATAGGAGCAGTATCATAGTAGTTATATTCTTGTACATAGGGGCAGTATTATAGTAGTTATATTCTTGTACATAGGGGCAGTATTATAGTAGTTATATTCTTGTACATAGGAGCAGTATTATAGTAGTTATATTCTTGTACATAGGAGCAGTATTATAGTAGTTATATTCTTGTACATAGGAGCAGTATTATAGTAGTTATATTCCTGTACATAGGAGCAGTATTATAGTAGTTATATTCTTGTACATAGGGCAGTATTATAGTAGTTATATTCTTGTACATAGGGGCAGTATTATAGTAGTTATATTCTTGTACATAGGGCAGTATTATAGTAGTTATATTCTTGTATATAGGAGCAGTATTATAGTAGTTATATTCTTGTATATAGGAGCAGTATTATAGTGGTTAATGCCGGACTGATGATTCCGGAATGCAGCATATTCCTTGGAAGGACGGCGCGATGAGATGTCAGTATTTATCCTCACGTTCTTCAGTGACACATCCCCTGCATGATGCTTCTCTAAGCTTTATCTTCTCAAGCACTGGGGACAGCTGGGTGACAACTCCCGGAGAAGCTGTGATGGTGGCCACGCTGGTTGTCACCCAGTTTTCCCAGTAACAGACAGAGTTTAGAAACTTTCCATTTCATGAGAATATTTTCTATTTCATCTGACGAGCTACATCCTGTCTGGATATTTAGATTTCTTGCATGAAGAGCTGATCTCCCTAATGCCGAGTTCTACTTTTCTGGAAGCCACGTCCTATCCTGGTGCACAAGGGGCCATGAAAATCAGCAGAGAGACCCCTGAAACCGGAGCATGCAGCCGCCAGGCATGAAGAAGCCCCAGGAGGTTAAAGAGTTAATATTGAGGCAGATAAAGGGTCAAAGTGGAGGATTAGGCAGAAAACAGAGTTACCAGCAGGTGACACCTCTGGGTGCAGGCAACACTTATAGTTTCATAGTTTTTAAGGTTAAGTGTAGACATACGTGCATGGAGCTCAATCTACATCCACCCCTGAAACTACAGAGCAGCAGAAATGTCTGCGGTGACACATACTGGATATTACCAGGAGGAGAGGCCGTGTATACTCCTATGTCCTGGTAAGCATACAGTGCACAGGACACACAACTCTGCTGCCTGCAGTACAGTACACAGGACACACAACTCTGCTGCCTGCAGTACAGTACACAGGACACACAACTCTGCTGCCTGCAGTACAGTGCACAGGACACACAACTCTGCTGCCTGCAGTACAGTGCACAGGACACACAACTCTGCTGCCTGCAGTATTGGGGTCAGGGTGCTGTGGCGCACTCTGGTAATGAGTATTGGAAGTACAGTGGTGTCAGGCTGGATGGGCAGAGCAGGTTTATGATCTGATGCAGGAGCTGCGGGGGCCGTGAAGCCATTAGACGGGGACTCCACCTGGTACTTACTGAGGGAACATGACGAGGAGATGAGTGAGCGCTCACATGTTAAGGACGGACACAAAACACCATAAAACAGAATGAAACAAGACAGTGTTAACACTGAGACCTTCTGAAACGCACAGGTTTATGGGGGGCCCGGACTCACCGCTACCATAAATAATTGACTTTCTGGAGGATACGGGGCGAGTCTGGGAGACTTACATACGATGGTTGGGGTAACTCAGACTAAGGAAGCATATGGGACTGATCCTGATCTCATAGGATCACCCCTGGGCGATGGGGACTGAGAGGAGGCTTGTATGGTCTCAGCTTTTCCATGGGACAGGGCCATTTTAGGGACTTTCCAACCACTTTCTTCCCATTGATCCCACTGGGGTCTACAATGTGGCCAGTGAGGACACTGGTGGAGAAGGTTTCCATCACTGGTCCCAGTATCTATCACCTGATGCAATGGATTAAAGCTACAGTGTTAATATCCTGCGCTCGTCCAGGCAGAACTTGGGGTCAGTACTTGGCCATGCATGGTCCAAGCCAAGGCCATACAGCAGAAGACGAGCCGGAAGCAGAGGAGACGTTACCGTGCTGCTTGTAGATGGGAGGTTTCCGGTAAATGTTCAGTCCTTGATCTGCGGAAGGAAAACAATCAAGGGTTAATTAATGACTGAGGGTCTCGCAACTACAGAAGAGCCGATGACACCAACGAAAAGGAGGAGACAGGTGGCAATGAGGTGACAACATGTCCAGCCCCAACACGGACACATGAGGAGCCCACAGTCAATGGGGAGAGAAGACGCCGTAAGGTCATTAACGACAGAAGAGACACGAGACAGGTGGGAAGACGTGACGCCATATGTGAGGAAGACCCCTGTGAAGACGAGCTGGACCCCAGTAATAGGTCATCTCCTGACAGCAGAGCCCCAAAATCAGACACCAAGAGGTCAGAGCATTCATACAAAGGGGTCTCTGGGGGTCTCCACACACTGATCTCCCTCTGTCTCCACTCCAACTGCAGATGGAAACACAAACATGGCTGCAATAAGGGCGATGGGGTAAAGGGAGAGTCCTGCACAACAGACAAGAACCCTCATGGCGTCAAATTCAGGACGTGCCCACTAGAAGGGAAGGGTCCGCTGGTCAGGAGGGGCAGCTGCTGTGGACTTCTCCCCCATACATGGCAAAAATAAAAACAATCTGCAGAATTACGTCACCCCGAGCGTTCAGAGACACGCACCGCAGGCCGGTCTCCAGGGCAAGCTTCCACCAGTTACCAGTTTAGCTCCACCCACCTGACTCCCACATAAGTCATGAGTGCTCTGATCTACAGTCATCTGGGCTCCCACAATGCATTGCTGTTTGCTGTAGGGAAACTAAGTGTAACTGTTCAATGAGCGGAAAAGAGGTCCAAAAACCGCTCGCAAAGTATCACAAAGTCACGGACCTTCTCCTGTGGAAATGAACAGCGCGACGTAGGAAAGCCGAGATTTCCACATGATTTCCTCGTGTCCGCGCCGCCGAACCTGAACATCTACATGCACTGAGCTTACGTTAAATATAAAACTCTCCAGTCACATCCAGAGCTGCATTCACTATTCTGCTGGCATCCTGTTACCACTCAGGTTGTTGGGCTTCATATCGTACTGGTAAATAATCCCTCCTGTCATCAGGCTGAAATATGAGGCAGCGGAACAATGCACAAAGAGACAAAGTACCAGAGGTACAGCAGAATAGTGAGTGCAGCTCTGGGGTATAATACAGGATGTAACTCAGGATCAGTAATGTAATGTATGTACACAGTGACTGCACCAGCAGAATAGTGAGTGCAGCTCTGGAGTGTAATACAGGATGTAACTCAGGATCAGTAATGTAATGTATGTACACAGTGACTGCACCAGCAGAATAGTGAGTGCAGCTCTGGAGTATAATACAGGATGTAACTCAGGATCAGTAATGTAATGTATGTACACAGTGACTGCACCAGCAGAATAGTGAGTGCAGCTCTGGAGTATAATACAGGATGTAACTCAGGATCAGTAATGTAATGTATGTACACAGTGACTGCACCAGCAGAATAGTGAGTGCAGCTCTGGGTATAATACAGGATGTAACTCAGGATCAGTAATGTAATGTATGTACACAGTGACTGCACCAGCAGAATAGTGAGTGCAGCTCTGGGGTATAATACAGGGTGTAACTCAGGATCAGTAATGTAATGTATGTACACAGTGACTGCACCAGCAGAATAGTGAGTGCAGCTCTGGAGTATAATACAGGAGGTAACTCAGGATCAGTAATGTAATGTATGTACACAGTGACTGCACCAGCAGAATAGAGAGTGCAGCTCTGGGGTATAATACAGGATGTAACTCAGGATCAGTAATGTAATGTATGTACACAGTGACTGCACCAGCAGAATAGTGAGTGCAGCTCTGGGTATAATACAGGATGTAACTCAGGATCAGTAATGTAATGTATGTACACAGTGACTGCACCAGCAGAATAGTGAGTGCAGCTCTGGAGTATAATACAGGATGTAACTCAGGATCAGTAATGTAATGTATGTACACAGTGACTGCACCAGCAGAATAGTGAGTGCAGCTCTGGAGTATAATACAGGATGTAACTCAGGATCAGTAATGTAATGTATGTACACAGTGACTGCACCAGCAGAATAGTGAGTGCAGCTCTGGAGTATAATACAGGGTGTAACTCAGGATCAGTAATGTAATGTGTGTACACAGTGACTGCACCAGCAGAATAGTGAGTGCAGCTCTGGAGTATAATACAGGATGTAACTCAGGATCAGTAATGTAATGTATGTACACAGTGACTGCACCAGCAGAATAGTGAGTGCAGCTCTGGAGTATAATACAGGATGTAACTCAGGATCAGTAATGTAATGTGTGTACACAGTGACTGCACCAGCAGAATAGAGAGTGCAGCTCTGGAGTATAATACAGGATGTAACTCAGGATCAGTAATGTAATGTATGTACACAGTGACTGCACCAGCAGATAGTGAGTGCAGCTCTGGAGATAATACAGGATGTAACTCAGGATCAGTAATGTATGTACACAGTGACTGCACCAGCAGAATAGTGAGTGCAGCTCTGGAGTATAATACAGGATGTAACTCAGGATCAGTAATGTAATGTATGTACACAGTGACTGCACCAGCAGAATAGTGAGTGCAGCTCTGGGGTATAATACAGGATGTAACTCAGGATCAGTAATGTAATGTATGTACACAGTGACTGCACCAGCAGAATAGTGAGTGCAGCTCTGGAGTATAATACAGGATGTAACTCAGGATCAGTAATGTAATGTATGTACACAGTGACTCCACCAGCAGAATAGTGAGTGCAGCTCTGGAGTATAATACAGGATGTAACTCAGGATCAGTAATGTAATGTATGTACACAGTGACTGCACCAGCAGAATAGTGAGTGCAGCTCTGGAGTATAATACAGGATGTAACTCAGGATCAGTAATGTAATGTATGTACACAGTGACTGCACCAGCAGAATAGTGAGTGCAGCTCTGGAGTATAATACAGGATGTAACTCAGGATCAGTAATGTAATTGTACACAGTGACTGCACCAGCAGAATAGTGAGTGCAGCTCTGGAGTATAATACAGGAGGTAACTCAGGATCAGTAATGTAATGTATGTACACAGTGACTCCACCAGCAGAATAGTGAGTGCAGCTCTGGAGTATAATACAGGATGTAACTCAGGATCAATAATGTAATGTATGTACACAGTGACTGCACCAGCAGAATAGTGAGTGCAGCTCTGGAGTATAATACAGGATGTAACTCAGGATCAGTAATGTAACGTATGTACACAGTGACTGCACCAGCAGAATAGTGAGTGCAGCTCTGGGTATAATACAGGATGTAACTCAGGATCAGTAATGTAATGTATGTACACAGTGACTGCACGAGCAGAATAGTGAGTGCAGCTCTGGAGTATAATACAGGATGTAACTCAGGATCAGTAATGTAATGTATGTACAGTGACTGCACCAGCAGAATAGTGAGTGCAGCTCTGGAGAATAATACAGGATGTAACTCAGGATCAGTAATGTAAATATGTACACAGTGACTGCACCAGCAGAATAGTGAGTGCAGCTCTGGAGTATAATACAGGAGGTAACTCAGGATCAGTAATGTATGTACACAGTGACTGCACCAGCAGAATAGTGAGTGCAGCTCTGGAGTATAATACAGGATGTAACTCAGGATTAGTAATGTAATGTATGTACACAGTGACTGCACCAGCAGAATAGTGAGTGCAGCTCTGGAGTATAATATAGGATGTAACTCAGGATCAGTAATGTAATGTATGTACACAGTGACTGCACCAGCAGAATAGTGAGTGCAGCTCTGGAGTATAATACAGGATGTAACTCAGGATCAGTAATGTAATGTATGTACACAGTGACTGCACCAGCAGAATAGTGAGTGCAGCTCTGGAGTATAATACAGGATGTAACTCAGGATCAGTAATGTAATGTTGTACACAGTGACTGCACCAGCAGAATAGTGAGTGCAGCTCTGGTGTATAATACAGGATGTAACTCAGGATCAGTAATGTAATGTATGTACACAGTGACTGCACCAGCAGAATAGTGAGTGCAGCTCTGGAGTATAATACAGGATGTAACTCAGGATCAGTAATGTAATGTATGTACACAGTGACTGCACCAGCAGAATAGTGAGTGCAGCTCTGGAGTATAACACAGGATGTAACTCAGGATCAGTAATGTAATGTTATACACAGTGACTGCACCAGCAGAATAGTGAGTGCAGCTCTGGAGTATAATACAGGATGTAACTCAGGATCAGTAATGTATGTACACAGTGACTGCACCAGCAGAATAGTGAGTGCGGCTCTGGAGTATAATACAGGATGTAACTCAGGATCAGTAATGTAATGTATGTACACAGTGACTGCACCAGCAGAATAGTGAGTGCAGCTCTGGGTATAATACAGGATGTAACTCAGGATCAGTAATGTAATGTATGTACACAGTGACTGCACCAGCAGAATAGTGAGTGCAGCTCTGGAGTATAATACAGGAGTAACTCAGGATCAGTAATGTAATGTACACAGTGACTGCACCAGCAGAATAGTGAGTGCGGCTCTGGAGTATAATACAGGATGTAACTCAGGATCAGTAATGTAATGTATGTACACAGTGACTGCACCAGCAGAATAGTGAGTGCAGCTCTGGGTATAATACAGGATGTAACTCAGGATCAGTAATGTAATGTATGTACACAGTGACTGCACCAGCAGAATAGTGAGTGCAGCTCTGGAGTATAATACAGGATGTAACTCAGGATCAGTAATGTAATGTATGTACCCAGTGACTGCACCAGCAGAATAGTGAGTGCAGCTCTGGAGTATAATACAGGATGTAACTCAGGATCAGTAATGTAATGTATGTACTCAGTTACTGTTTAATGCAGGATGTATATAACTTTTATGCAGCTTCATCAGAGGTGACATGTCTTTAAACTGTTTTTCCTTGCTAAGACAAGGTTTTATTCAGTGCGTAACATACAGTACAGACCAAAAGTTTGGACACACCTTCTCATTTAAAGATTTTTCTCTATTTTCATGACTATGAAAATTGTACATTAACACTGAAGGCATCAAAACCATGAATTAACACATGTGGAATTATATACTTAACAAAAAAGTGTGAAACAACTGAAAATATGTCTTATATTCTAGGTTCTTCAAAGTAGCTACCTTTTGCTTTGATGACTGCTTTGCACACTCTTGGCATTCTCTTGATGAGCTTCAAGAGGTAGTCACCAGGAATGGTCTTCCAACAGTCTTGAAGGAGTTCCCAGAGATGCTTAGCACTTGTTGGCCCTTTTGCCTTCACTCTGCGGTCCAGCTCACCCCAAACCATCTCGATTGGGTTCAGGTCTGGTGACTGTGGAGGTCAGGTCATCTGGTGTAGCACCCCATCACTCTCCTTGGTCAAATAGCCCTTACACAGCTGGAGGTGTGTTTGGGGTCATTGTCCTTTTGAAAAATAAATGATGGTCCAACTAAATGCAAACCATATGGAATAGCATGCTGCTGCAAGATCTGTGGTAGCCATGCTGTTTCAGTATGCCTACAATTCTGAATAAATCCCCAACAGTGTCACCAGTAAAGCACCCCCACACCATCACACCACCTCCATCCATGCTTCACGGTGGGAACCAGGCATGTAGAGTCCATCCGTTCACCTTTTCTGGTCGCACAAAGACACGATGGTTGGAACCAAAGATCTCAAATTTGGACTCATCAGACCAAAGCACAGATTTCCACTGGTCTAATGTCCATTCCTTGTGTTCTTTACCCAAACAAGTCTCTTCTGCTTGTTGCCTGTCCTTAGCAGTGGTTTCCTAGCAGCTATTTTACCATGAAGGCTGCTGCACAAAGTCTCCTCTTAACACTTGTTGTAGAGATGTGTCTGCTGCTAGAACTCTGTGTGGCATTGACCTGGTCTCTAATCTGAGCTGCTGTAAACCTGCGATTTCTGAGGCTGGTGACTCGGATAAACTTATCCTCAGAAGTAGAGGTGACTCTTGGTCTTCCTTTCCTGGGGGGTCCTCATGTGAGCCAGTTTCTTTGTAGCACTTGATGGTTTTTGGAACTGCACTTGGGGACACTTCCAAAGTTTTCCCAATTTTTCGGACTGACTGACCTTCATTTCTTAAAGTAATGATGGCCACTCATTTTTCTTTACTTAGCTGCTTTTTTCTTGCCATAATACAAATTCTAACAGTCTATTCAGTAGGACTATCAGCTGTGTATCCACCAGACTTCTGCACAACACAACTGATGGTCCCAACCCCATTTATAGAAATCCCACTTATTAAACCTGACAGGGCACACCTGTGAAGTGAAAACCATTTCCGGTGACTACCTCTTGAAGCTCATCAAGAGAATGCCAAGAGTGTGCAAAGCAGTCATCAAAGCAAAAGGTGGCTACTTTGAAGAACCTAGAATATAAGACATATTTTCAGTTGTTTCACACTTTTTTGTAAAGTGTAATGTATAATTCCACATGTGTTAATTCATAGTTTTGATGCCTTCAGTGTGAATGTACAGTCATGGCCAAAAGTTTTGAGAATGACACAAATATTAATTTTTACAAAGTCTACTGCTTCACTTTTTCTAATGGCAATTTGCATATACTCCAGAATGTTATAAAGAGTGATGAGCTTAACAGCAATTACTTGCAAAGTCAATATTTGGCTAGAAAATGAACTTTATCCCCCAAAACACATTTCAACATCATTGCAGCCCAGCCTTAAAAGGACCAGCTAACCTCTTTTCAGTGATTGCTCCATTAACACAGGTGTGGGTGTTGTTGAGGACATGGCTGGAGATCAATCTGTCATGATTAAGTAAGAATGACACCACTGGACACTTTAAAAGGAGGCTGGTGCTTGGATCATTGTTTCTCTTCTGTTAACCATGGTTATCTCTAAAGAAACACGTGCAGTCATCATTGCAATGCACAAAAATGGCCTAACAGGGAAGAGTATCGCAGCTAGAAAGATTGCACCTCAGTCAACAATCTATCGCATCATCAAGAACTTCAAGGAGAGAGGTTCCATTGTTGCCAAAAAGGCTCCAGGGCGCCCAAGAAAGACCAGCAAGCACCAGGACAGTCTCTTAAAAGTGTTTCAGCTGCGGGATCGGGCTACCAGCAGTGCAGAGCTTGCTCAGGAATGGCAGCAGGCAGGTGTGAGTGCATCTGCACGCACTGTGAGGCGGAGACTCTTGGAGCAAGGCCTGGTCTCAAGGAGGGCAGCAAAGAAGCCACTTCTCTCCAGAAAAAACATCATGGACAGACTGATATTCTGCAAAAGGTACAGGCAGTGGACTGCTGAGGACTGGGGTAAAGTTATTTTCTCTGATGAATCCCCTTTTCGATTGTTTGGGACATCAGGAAAACGCCTCATTCGGAGAAGACAAGGTGAGCGCTACCACCAGTCTTGTCTCATGCCAACTGTTAAGCATCCTGAAACCATTCATGTGTGGGGTTGCTTCTCAGCCAAGGGAATCGGCTCTCTCACAGTCTTGCCTAAAAACACAGCCATGAATAAAGAATGGTACCAGAATGTCCTCCAAGAGCAACTTCTCCCAACCCTCCAAGAGCAGTTTGGCGATCAACAATGCCTTTTCCAGCATGATGGAGCACCTTGTCATAAAGCAAAGGTGATAACTAAATGGCTCAGGGAACGAAACATAGAGATTTTGGGTCCATGGCCTGGAAACTCCCCAGATCTTAATCCCATTGAGAACTTGTGGTCAATCATCAAGAGACGGGTGGACAAACAAAAACCTAAAAATTCTGACAAAATGAAAGCATTGATGTGCAAGAATGGACTGCTATCAGTCAGGATTTGGTCCAGAAGTTGATTGAGAGCATGCCAGGGAGAATTGCAGAGGTCCTGAAGAAGAAGGGTCAACACTGCAAATATTGACTTGCTGCATTAACTCATTCTAACTGTCAATATAAGCTTTTAGTTACTCATATGTTTACAATTATTATATTTCTGTCTGTGATTAAAAAACATCTGTCAAACACACATAAAAACCAGAGGGCAGCAGATCATGTGAAAATATAATATTTGTGTCATTCTCAAAACTTTTGGCCATGACTGTACAATTTTCATAGTCCTGAAAATACAGAAAAATCTTAAAATGAGAAGGTGTGTCCAAATTTTTGGTCTGTACTGTATGTACTAATATAAAAAAACTGACTGGCATTTACAAACAGAAAAAGACAAGTGTGAACAGGTGCAAGCTAAGAGAGCCTCTCTATATACCGTAAAAAATTAAAGCGGCACTGTGAAGCGCTATAATGTGCAAACATTGAATATATAGAACTGCATTACTGCTGTAGAAAACATGAGAAAAAATGAAGGCACTTAGAGAAGAAACTGACCAATTCATGGTAACCCAACAGCCAGTGACAAAGACCCTAAATCTAACATGATGCCTGTCCCGGGCTAAACGGCTCAATTATATGGACAGGTAGGATCAAGCGCTATTTAAAAACGCCTGATGGAGGCTGCTTGGTCTGGAGCGTACTACAAATTGCCAAAAACTGACCCTAAAGGCCAAGTACCTTCATTTTTTAACATGTTTAGAGTGCAGCTTTAATTTGTAACATACATACTGTCAGGATTCAGCTCGGCTCGCCGACTCCAGTGACCTGTATGGGATTTGCATACTATTGTGGAGACCACTTTCCTGCTTCTCTCAATGAACACTTGTCCGAGCCAAGATAACCCTTTGTATAGGTGGAACTTACTGATCACTTTCTGTCAGTGTTTTGACCCCATTTATAATGTTTGGGACATCTGAAGAAAACCATTTACAACCATTTTCAGAAGTCTCATATATTACTCAAAAGGGGATAACTTTATAATGTGTTACTACCCCTTTAAGGACCATTAGCCAAATTTATTCACGATAAACAGGACACATAATGTAATAGTGGCTGAAGAACAGAATAAAACTGTGTATTTTTTAATTAATTTCACCTCTCCATTGCAGAGATATTTGGCATGCAATGAGTTAACTTGTTAAATCCAATGGGGTGTTATCATATAGTTTTCCATGGGGGCGTGGACTTCTTCCCCTGTTTGATGCGGACTAATCATAAACAGGCAGGAACACTCAAAGAAAAGAAGAACAAGCCCCGATCGTAGCTCAGAGTAGGATTCTCAGTGTGTGATATAATACAACTCTGATCTCCTGCATGAGTCCGTGTGTTAAGAGGCGACGTGCCGCTGAGTTTAGCTGCGTCACATTACAATCCCTTATATCAGCTCTCCTGAATAACG